>JAKGSA010000588.1:0-58658 GCA_033558755.1 Philaethria dido
TTTGGATACCTTTGTACGAAAATTATGGGGACTGGAGTAGTAAATTCTAGAATAAAACTGAGAATTTCAAGGATTTGTTATTTTGTTAACTGCATAATATAAATTTGTGTGATACAAGATAGATCAATATAATATTCAATGGTCTTAAAAATGACTAAAAAAAGGCGAGAAATATATATAAATATGCATCCAAATTTCAAAAATCAGTTCCTTTTCCTTTTTTGTTATGGATAACGGATGGCAAACGAGCAGAAGGACCATTTAATGATAAATGATTACCTTCGCCCATGGACATCTACAACACTAGAGATGTTGTTGATGCGTTGCCAACCCAGATGATACAGATAGAAGGGGAGGATAATGTAGTAGTCCGCTATCGGAACCACCACATTTTCGGGAAAGAATGGGTGGGAAAGGAAAAAACCTGGCTTATATGCCATCGAACCGGAACATATCATAAGATATTTGGCGGTTCGGTTTGACTTTGGTAGTGATGGGGAGCCAGACGGAGGACGAACCTCCTACCACCTAACAAAATTAGTTCAATATTTATACAAAAAAATAGTTTCATTTCTCTAGACTGTTTAATTAAGGTTTGCTAAACAACTAAATACAGAAGATGGAAGCTGGAGAACAGAGTAACTTAACACGGGATATCCTCTGCCTAACTCGATAATTATATTAAAAGCTCATATTCTCAATTGGCACGTCATTTTTGCATAATTTATCAACAACTCAAGAATATTTGAGGCTTGAGTGTAGATTATTGTAATTATTTTTTTATATTTCTGATTTACAGTTATTTAAATTCGTTTAATAAATTCAGCAAATGTTAGTATTTTCATTTCCTGGGTTTGGTAATAAGGCAAAGCGCGGCGTTGAGTTCCGCTACTCAGCACGCAATGCCTCAATTTGGCGGAAAGTGGGGAACAGAATTGTTGTAAGAGAACGGAGTGTCTTAACACTAGGTTCTTAGGTTCCCTCTGCCTGCTATATGCGGAATACAGCGTGAAGTTAAAAAAAAAAAAATCACTTGAACCTATCTATAAAAGCCAGAATACTATTAAAGCCAGAATTAAAGCCAGAATATTATACAACCTTATTTTTCCATCTATCTAGTTTACTTGGAAATTCGATCATTTTAGAATGTAACATTATCATTTCACCTATTTATCCATATGTTTTTATGTGACAAGATCAACAAAATGCTATTTTAATTTTAAGCGTGTTTCTGTAAGTTTGGTTTTTCAATCACTTTCTTTATCATTGCATCATGTATGACGTATGTACGTAAAATAATACGTTTGGTGGATAATTACACACAGAACTTACTTGGTTAGAAATAACATTTTTTTAGCTGTGCGTTTATCAAATGTTAAATTTGCATAAAAGTAATTTTTAACCCTTTAATGTTTATACCATATCTAGCATACCCCTTACATTTCATATAATAAAATATAATAGCTAAAAACAAATATAGTTCTACATTATCTTTCTGGTAAATTTTAATAAAAAGTTTTGGAATGTCCACATAATACATAATTATTGCTATGTAATATATAAAAATATATTAAAAAAATTTGGTTAGTCAATCAGAAGTCACTTCGTCTATTTTCTTTTTTTTTAACTTCACGCTGTACCCTGCATATAGCAGGATAGGCAGAGGGAACCTGAGAACCTAGTGTTAAGACACTCCATTCTCTTTCAACATTTCAACAAATTGGGGAACGGCCACTTTCCGCCAAATTGAGGCACTGCGTGTTAAATGACGGAACTCAACGCCGCGCTTTGCCTTGTTACCAAACCCAAGAAATGAAAATACTGAATTTTACAGCCACGACCGGCGTTAATTTCATAATTCCGTCCATTTTCCGGTATCTATTAAATGATATAGTATTCCTTTAACGTTACTGGTTGATTATTATGTCAGTGGTCAATAAAAACATATATGAGTGCCATAGCCCCCAGGAAAATGTTACTGGCACTCATATATGGATGACACGGCACGCAATGTGTTAAATATAATCATTTCTAGGGAGTAGATCATCATAAACTTAATTATCATTAGAGTCAGTCATTGATCCAATGCCCTACATATTTTAAATAGATGATTTCTCATTTTTTTTAATAAGATCAATTGGAGCAAGAAAGTATACTGTCATGTTATTCTACTGTCTTCTTCAGATAATTTGTACATACATAAATATGTATGTGAAGCTATGTAGCTTCACGCTGTATCCCGAATATAGCAGGGTAGGCAGAGGGAACCTGAGAACCTAGTGTTAAGACACTCCGTTCTCTTTCAACAACTCCGTTCCCCACTTTCCGCCGAATTTGCGGCATTGCGTGTTGAGTGGCGGAACTCAACGCCGCACTTTGCCTTGTTACCAAGCCCAGGAAATGAAAAATTCCATTTCCTGGGGTGGGAATCGAACCCACAACCTTTCGCGCTTACAGTCGCACGCTTGTGCCTCTGTGCCACGACAGACGTTAAATTTAATATTATAATTTGTAAATATTAACGTGAATACAATATTGCAATATTCGTTACTACTAAAGGGTGTCCCATAATTAACGCAAGATTTGACTTTGCCGCCATTTGCTATTATATTCATTATTCATTCGCTATTAAAAGACTAAAATGGCATTTTCTATTTAATACAAATCTTGCGTTAATTTTGGGACACCCTATATTATATTATTGAATACATTGTAGCATATTAGTTATTTTGAAGCATAGGCCGTATTATTCTAAAATTTCATATGCTTAGAACTGTTCAATAGTATTTACGTGTGTTATATAATAATGTAATATTGAATTTTATTATGTCTTTGAGATCATTAAGAAACTTTGTTTATACTTTTTAAATCTTGTTTTTAATTTTAGAGAAACATTAAAGAGGATTTAGTAAAACAATTATATTTACTTAAATAATGGAACGGGGAATGAATGAATGAGGAACGGAGTGTCCTAACACTAGGTTCCCTCTGCCTACCCTGCTATATGCGGGATACAGCACAAAGTAATATATACATAATAATAAATTTATAAATATGGTAACATTTAATATTTATGTCATAATTTACTTTGCATAATATTAAGATACAGATTTGACTAGATATTATTATTTTTTTGATTGTAAAAGAAATATAAAAGTGTATATTACATTTCCCGCGTTTCCCGCATATAGCAGGGTAGTCAAAGGGAACCTAGTGTTAAGACACTCCGTTCCCCACTTTCCACCGAATTGAGGCACTGCGTGCTGAGTGACGGTACTCAACGCCGCGCTTTGCCTTGTATATTAGTTATAAAATAATTGTACATATATTTAATTAAAATAAATAGATTTATATAATAATTTAATATCTAAGTAATTAAGTTACTTTGTAAAGATACTGATTTGACTAATTGAAAATAAGTATAAAAGACTGAAAATATAGTTTAGCCGGGATTTCTGGTTCCCTGATATTGTACTGGTTAAGGTACGTCATCGTTGATATATTTCTTAATTGTTATTTCTTGTAATATTTGTTTGTTTAAATATGGACCTTTCTGTAATACTGTATTGTATTTTTCTATGTAGTGCTAATTACAGCAATGATTTGTTCTATTGTGCTGAATTATCATGTGATATTATAAGTATTGTGTACTTATTATGAATTATATCTGAAAAGAGCAACTGTTGAGTTTCTTGCCGGCTCTTCTCAGCAGAACTGCTTTCCGAGCCGGTAGTAGATTCCCGTAGGAATGACAAAACAGACATCTTTACCTTGATTTGACGATACAAAGAAATATCCTAATTGAGTTGAGAATACTTTGATATTGAAGGTAGTTTATGCTACTATATTTTTTGAATAAAAACAGTATTGGTTATCTTTTTTGTTATTATTATTTTATATATTTTTTTTTAACTTCACGCTGTATCCCGCATACAGCAGAGTAGGCAGAAGGAACCAGAGAACCTAATGTTGAGGCATTGCGTGTTGAGTGGCGGAACTCAACGCCGCGCTTTACCTTGTTACCAAACACAAGAAATGAAAATACTAAATTTTACATTTCCTGGAGTGGGAATTGAACCCACAATTTGTCGCGTTTACACGCACGTGTCGCACGCTTGTGTCTCTGCGCCACAACAGGCGTTATTATTTAACTATCCTAATATTCTATTGTTATAATATATACATAAATATTTGTTATTTAATAAAATATATAAGAATAATCTAACACGTGTAGGAGTTACAAAAACCTTTCTATTTATAGTCACAAATTTTGGTGTTAATTATCATTTATAGTACGATTAATAATATTCATGTAAATTATTTGTTATTTCACTTAAGATACTATCTTACAGGACAAAAAAAGACCTTGAGAAGAGTTAATTACATTAATCTATAGTTACTACAATAAAACAGTAAAAAATCTGTACATTAAATATATTTAAGGAAAAAAAAACATGGAGATGAATAAACAACAGTAATAGGGTATAAATTTATGATCTTTAATTATTTCTAATTCTGAATAAGGATTTGAATGAAACTATTTTTATTTGTGTAGCCTTGTTTATTTGTGTAGATTGTTGACACACCTCATATAGAACCATAATACATACATAGCTTCACGCTGTATCCCGCATATAGCAGGGTAGGCAGAGGGAACCTAGTGTTAATACACTCCGTTCTCCACTTTCCGCTGAATTGAGGCTTTGCGTGCTGAGTGGCGGAGCTCAATGCCGCGCTTTGCCTTGTTACCAAACCCAGGAAATGAAAAATTCTATTTCCTGGAGTGGGAATCGAACTCACGATCCGTCGCGTTTACAGTCGCACGCTTGTGCCTCTGTGCCACGGCAGGCCTAAAAAACATTAAAAAGTGTCTATATTATGTCCTTTTTTCTTTCTTTGACAACCATATTTTAGAACCATAATAGACCAGCTAAACTATATTGTATAAGACCACCTTAACAAAGATTGATTGGCTTGCTGGACATTTTCCATTAACATATAACAAAATGAAGGTGTAACATATAACGTGTGTTAACATATAACAAAATGAATGTGGGCAAGTGGTCAAGCATCTTTTATAAAACTGTTAAATCACGACAAAAATATATATAATAAATCAAAGAATACAAGAAATAATTAAATCCACCTAGCTTATGAAGGAAATAATAATAGTTCATTCTTTACATTCAAATTAAAAATAACTACCCATGTATATTGTCATAAATGTTAATTTCATTACTAATCATTTTCAGCAAAGCTATGTTTTACATCGCAGGAACGCAAAATTAATTAATAGCGCCTCAGCCACATCTTACAATGAAACCCTCTTCAATCTTGCCTGTATAGGGTCTTTCACCTTAATTTAGAAGAGAACTTCTCTTAAGTGACTTTTATTGCAAGCAACAAAGATTCCTGAACAATTTACAAGCAAACAAATGTATACGCTTATTTTTCTCAAAGTTTCGCCCATTCCCGTCATTTTTAATGTTCCGAGGTAGGCCAGTATTTCCTCGCTACTGAAGCAGAAAATTTGCAAAATGTAATTCTACGCTGTTTTTGTTTACTCTTATCATTTCTTTCTTTTTCTTTACACAAGTAATCGTTGTTCACGATGTCTGTATTAAGAAATTTATGAGATGAACTAATATTAAGTATACAGAGGATTATGACAAGAGGTAATTGTGCGGCAGACAAAATGTGTTCTTAGGTATGCGCTATAGCAGGGTAGGAACAGGGAACCTGAGAACCGAGTGTTAAGTTACTCCGTTTTTTTCTTTCCGCTGAATTGAGGCATTGCGTAGTGAGTGGCGTAACTCAACGCCGTGTTTTGCCTTGTTACCAAACCCAGGAAATGAAAATACTAAGCTTTTACATTTCCTGGAGTGGGAATCGAACCCACAATCTGTCGCGTTTACAGCCTATTAATATACATAACACCGCCATGATACCGCCTGAATATTGTAGTTTATTTTTATAGATTTTCAAAGTTTGAAACATATAATTTTATTACACAAATGAAATTTGTTTAATGATTTACATTAATTTTTCATCAAAAACAAATCAAAAATTCTGTCTAATGGAAATTTTAAGATTTATTTTTCGCATTAGGTGAAATGGACATTTGAAGGTGAAATGGAGATGTTGACTATGAAGACTGTAATTAAAATACTTTATTGTACCTAAAGATAATCATCATAACAATATATTATATATCATGTTAAATTTTATGGGTATAAAATACAGAAAGGCGTAAAAAGTATTAGTTCCTAAAAAGTAAAGTGAAGAAAACATGATATACAGAATCAAATATGTATATATACAGAATAAAAATATATTGGACAATCTTTTATTTTAATATTTTTTTGTAAATACAAAGTTTTTTGTGAAAATAAAGCCTATATTTTAGATCCTCTTATTTCTTGTTAAATAAATTAAATATATGTTAAATATACGTGTTGGCTTAATCATTTCAACTTCATTAAGCGGAAAATTTGTTATAGACGTGAACTACTTCATAGGTGTCGTTCTGTCTTGTTAGCGCCATATTGTATACCTACCTATGCTATAGAAAATTTATGACACACTAGTCCAATTTCATGTCGGTAGAATAGTGTGCAGGAACTTGAGCTAAAGGAAGCTGAGACTTTTAAGCATAATAAATGTGCATATTCTCTTATCCATTACTTGCTTCTAATTTATAGCTCACGTTGTATATCGCACATAGCAGGGCAGGCAGATGGAACCAGAGAACCTAATATTAAGACACTCCATTCTCTTTTAACATTTCCGTTCCCCACTTTCCGCCGAATTGAGGAATTGCGAATTTAGTAGCGGAAATCAACGCCACGCTTTGCCTTGTTACCAGAGCGAGAAATAATAAAGATATATATTTTTTTTAACTTCACGCTGTATCCTGCATATAGCAGGGTAGGCAGAGGGAACCTGAGAACCTAGTGGTAAGACACTCCGTTCTCTTTCAACAAATCCATTCCCCACTTTCCTCCAGATTGAGGTATTGCGTGTTGAGTGGCGGAACTCAACGCCGCGCTTTGCCTTAAATATTATTTAATATTTTCTTTTCTTGGAGTGGGAATCGAACCGCAACCTGTCGCGTTTACAGTCACACTATTTTTGATGTTCAAGAAAAATATTTAAAAACTATTAATAAATAAATGTTGATATAGAGATTATAAGAATAACACCAAAATAAGACGCAACAAGCACGCGAGAACATAATATGTACAAAAACTCGCAAGTCTTACAACGCAATAGTAATTCTTTTGCCGTAAAAAATTGGGAAATCGAATAAAAACTTTATTTCAAATTGCTAATTTGTTAGTTTCCTAGGAAAATTTTACATTAAGTACAATATATCTTTATTCTTTTATTAAATAGAGACTAGGTAAATATTTTGGCCTTTTTTTTCAGAATATTATTACATGATTTCAATTTTTAGCTGCAATATTTTTAAATTTTTTATGTAATCTTCTGACGTTAAATGCTAATAAGTCTAAATCTCTTAGACCTATATTCAAAACTACAGACAAAGAAAAAGCCAAATTATTAGCCAAGTAACTCTCGTGTAGACTTGTCAGTCTTCAAAAACTCACATACGCTGGACCGAATGTGAATACTGCTGGAGAAATAATTTCTACCAATGCACGCTTAACACATAGACTTTGACACGATTTGTCCGCCGGATTAATCGCGTATATTTTAGTATTCGGAAATACATTTTTGAAAACCCGACATTTCGAACACTTTTGTTACAGCAGTCCGTGGTCAAAGGTAGACTATAATCGCAAAAATCAGAGAGCTCATTACATAGACTTTGACTTTTATGCCTCACAATGTCATAGGTTAATAAAAAGGCTTTATTCAAAAATTCAATTTAAATTTGGGCAGACTACGCTTGTTAACATGTTTATTAAGAATATATGTCTATTGTTATTAAATAAACGTAAGATTTTATGTCGTACTTGTATTCTCATGACCAAACATTAATCTTTGTACTATATCCATAGGTCAAGTCTTACGTCAATATTTGTATTATAATATTACTTTTACAGTTATATATATATATATATATATATATATATATATATATATATATATATATATATATATATATATATATATATATATAATGATATTTTATTAATAGATTTTTAAATTTATTTTTATAAATAGTATAAGTTAAGTAGAGAGAGGAGCGCGGACAGTGGAGGTGAAAGTTAAAGTGTATTTTAAAGGGACCTACACTTGCGTCGTAAGTCCCAGGCACTCTGCAAATTCCACTGCAAAGCGACGGGCCCGGCACCCGCATATATCCATTGTGAACTAAGGAGTATCTGTTCTTTTCTCTTGCCTTATCCCTATACTTTCTTGTACACTAATAAGTTCTCGTTTCAGCGAGTAGAGAGATATATAAGGAGAGATCCCAGGTATAAACATAGCATATATTTACAATTACATTTTGCTCGTAAATTTGGTGTAGGCGTTTGTTTTTAAGTAAAATTATGATAGCAAATTATTTTTACGACTGTAGTGTATCATTTATGAAAAACCTCATTACTTTTAAAAGCTTTTTGCACTATATGTTAAACGTCAATCTATTTCAACATTTTAGAGTATTTTATGCTAAGTTACTTATTGATGAAAATATTTATACTGGATGAACTAATTTTGATGATTATATGTTTATATGATAGCTAGTGCTTCTATTGTGGTCCCATTTAATCTTAGTTAAAATCAGATGTGTAGTTAACGTCTGTCGTGGCGCAGAGGTACAAGCGTGCGACTGTAAACGCGACAGGTTGTGTGTTCGATTCCTACTCCAGGAAATGTAAAGTTTAGTATTTTCATTTCCTGGGTTTGGTAACAAGGCCACGCGCGGCGTTGAGTTCCGCCACCTCAGCACGCAATGCCTCAATTCGGCGGAAAGTGGGGAACGGAATTGTTGAAAGAAAACGGAATGTTTTAACACTAGGTTCTCTGGTTCCCTCTGCCTACCCTGCTATATGCGGGATACAGCGTGAAGTTAAAAAAAAAAGTTTTTGAGTTACTCGTAATAATGTTCATTTTTTATTGCATTTTACTTTAAAATCTGTTTTCTTTTTGTGTTAATAATCATAATTTATATTGCCATATGCCCTGTAAGACTACATTATATAGGAAACAATATACACAAGTATACCAATCAAATAAATTACTAATCTACAGTAAGTAGCTTACTCCGAGGAAATAACTTCGTACAATATTCAGTATTCAATTAGAATTAATTGTATTCATTGTAATCAAATTTCGCGTGGAACCGAACTTGCATATAGCTAATTTAACGTGTTACATAGATTGTTAAATCCTAATATTAAATGTTATTATAGTCTTAGTGCTAGTAGTTCGTAATTGAATAATCACTGACGGACGTTACGTGGGTTGAATTTTCAATCAGTACAATCCTATCAGTACTTATATAAGAGTAAACAAGTATACATATTCCACATAAATCCTTATAATATAAGAAGTCATTTCAATTAGTCCATAAAAGGTAGAAATTAACAGAATAACGACATCAGCAATAAAATTTACTTCTTTTTTATTACAGAAATAAACGTGAAAGTTTAGAGTGTTACCCACTCTAGGAAATGTAAAAGTTTAGTATTTTCATTTCCTGGGTTCGGTAACAAGGTAAAGCGCGGTGTTGAGTTCCGCCACTTAGCACGCAACGCCTCAATTCGGCGGAAAGTGGGGAACCGAGTGTCTTCAAACTAGGTTCTCTCTGCCTACTCTGCTATATGCGGGATACAGCGTGAAGCTAAAAAGAAATCGAAGCTTGTACGTAACCAAAAAAGCTCGTTTCGTTTGTTTCATCTTTTTTTTCAACATATATTTTGAAATCTATTTGATCTTTAAAGATATAATAAATCAAAATCATAAAATAAATAATTTCATCATTCTCTGTGAATTTAGAGACATCACAATATAATGCTGAGATCTAAAGTTGGAATGTCAAAACCAGCCAGACATTATTTAATGACATACTTAGCATACTGGTTGTTTATGATTATTAATATTTCATTCACTTCCGATCGACAGATATTCATGTGACAAGATCTAGGTAATTTTTATCTCTTTTATCGATATCAATCTTCGTTTGTGTGTCCTCCATATAACGAGACACTGGCTAAGTGTTTTTAACTCAAATGACACATTCAGCTGCGCCATAATTAAAACTATGAGTATGTGTATGTATTAATATGAAACGATTCATTGCCTGTAAACATTGTATGGGGGAATCCAACGCTGCCCTTTGTCCTGATATGTAAATATCTATATTTAAAAATTTCTAATAACTTTATTGACTTACCCTTAAAGTAATAGTTGCATCTTTCACATTAACTGGTTTCAAACATTTAGCAGTCTTCATTATATTAGTTTGAGTATAATCGATATATCGATCGATCGATCAGTTCATTCAATCACTTTCGTAGCTTATTAAAATATGCCCATATAAGGTCAACCTAGGGTTAAGACACTCTGTTCTCTTTCAACATTTCCGTCCTGCAGTTTCCGTAAGATTGTATGATGCATTGCATGCTGAGTGGAGGAACTCAACGCCGCGCTTTGCCTTGTTACCAGACCCAGGAAATTAAAATGTTGAATATTATTTCAAATTTTCATTTCCTGGAGTAGAATCGAACCCATAATCTGTCGCGCACACAGTCACACGCTCCTGCCTCTGCGCCACGGCAGGTGTAAGTAAAATAAGTAAGATATACTAAACTTAAGATACAGTTTACTTTGTACTGATCTAATTATTAAAAAGCCTTAAAGAGCTTAATACAAACACATCACATAAGCTACTCTAAATGGATTTAAACTTGCTATCATAAGTAGTACAGCTTGAAAACGTTTGCCTTATCTTTATTTAACATAAATTATCAACTTTACAACATCTTGTTCATTTTAGAATTTCTATTAAGATTTAAGGATATTGTTTGTTGTGTTGCGATATTAACGCGCTACTGTATATAACAAATAAATTTGCATGAATTTTAAATTTAAATATATTCTTCTATCGATTTAAATATATCTTGATTTAACTTTTTTGGGTGATCTTTCTTAATTTGTCATACACAAATTTCTTAATACCATTAACCTTCATATCTTTCATTCAGGCTTCTAAAATATTTTATAGTAAAGATAGAAATTTACCTATAAATTAATACCTTACCTTTAGGTAAGCTACCCAATTTCACGCTTTATCCCTAGCGGGGTAGTCAGAGAGAACGGAGCGCCAAACGCTACGGTCTCTGCATACCTCTTTCATAAATAATTCACAAATTTGAATTTCTCTTTCTTCTTCTTCTTCTTCTTCCTAGCATTTATCCCGGCTAGCCAGTGTCTGCTTTCCTACTCAACCTACTCCACTTTGCACGATCTTCTGCATCACGGGTGGTTAGTCCAATGGCTCTCATATCCTGCTTCACGACATCCAGCTATCGTTTCCTTGGGCGTCCGGGGGGTCTAACTCCAGGAACAGATATATCAAGGCATTTTCTTCCGACATAGTGTTCGGGACGGCGCGCAACGAGGCCGTACCATCTCAAGCGATGCTCTTGGAGCTAATGCGCTACGTCACGGACCCGAAGACTACCTCGAATGAATGTGTTACGTATGCGGTCAGCCCGCGTACGCCACACATCCATCTCAGCATCTTCATCTCCGTGATTTCATTTGAATTTCTCTTTCATAATTATATATTTATTAATTATATTTTTTTAACATCGCCCCCTATGATATAATCTTATTATATTAATATGATTTAATTGAGTTAATTACTTAATTGAGTTCTTCATAAGAAAACCAAAATTTTATTGCACGTAACTAAGAAACCAAAATAGCTTAATACTTACCATGAAGTTCAAGCAATGGTTTTTCTTCACCTCCATACTCTACTGGCAGAATATCTTTGGGAATATGTTCATAAACAGTTTTTGGCTCATTACTTGTTTAAAGAGAGCCACAACAGTATAGATATGGAGTAATAATGTAAGAGCTTTAAGTTACCTGTTAAATGTAAATTTTATTAATAATTTTGAAATCAATAAACAATAGTAATGTACGTAATTTTAAAAGCAAAAGACTTATTATAATTAAAAACCTACTTTCGTTCACATATCTCTAACATTTTAGGTGTATACATAGACTTGATAACCATCATATGCACTTTAGAATGTTACTTTACACAAAAAATTTCGTTGCTTATTTTTCCTCATAGTCTAGTATGTATATTTTTTATTCTTCGAACCTCTGAAACCAGTATAGAAGACTACTAGTAAATGTTTGCAAAATAACAAGTTAGATTAGATATCTTACAATCTAAATTACGATGAAGGTTAGGTCAATCGTCAATGTAGTACTCATTGTCATTGTTTTTTAGTTATATATACTACCCTATATATACCCTTGCTAATAAGGCTAGGCTATAAAAAGTGGTTCTGTTATTTTTATTAATAAATGTAAAATAATTATGATTTAATACTTACGTTCTTGGATAATCAATAAGTTCTAGCTGTGTCCTATTCTTAATCAATTTCAAAAAAAAAGAAATAATATATGTGTACCTTGGCCAGATTAACCAACTTGGTCAGTACAACTTTGAGAAGGAAGCACACAGAAGAATACGCGTTGGCTGGGCGGCATTTGAGAAGCTACGTCATATCTTTGAATCGTCTATTCCACAGACAAAGTACTGGATGTGTTTAATTTGGTATAAGATACACTAGATATCAAAAGCAGTTGATTTATTTTTGGAAAGGAACTTTAAGTCTAATCTACCTCCTTACGAATTGTTTATACAATTTTATATTATTAACATTAGGCTTTGATGTATATGTATATGATAAATAAATTACTAAATTAAAAAAAAAAATGACACAAACTATACAGGTATAAATAATCAATTTTCATTCTAACAGCGTTTTAAAATATACAAATTTATTTACATGAAGTAAATGTATTTATGTGCATAGAATATAATGCCTTCCCCGAAGAGTTACAGTACATTTTCACTTATCAACTTATTGTCTAGTACGAAGATATACCTTGGGTATTGAGTTTAATAAGAAAGAATAATAAATAATCTAGTAACTCCTTAATAAAAAAATATACAAAGATCTTCACGTTGACGTAATGTGATGCGCACAAGTAATGAAGTACTTGCTACAAAGTATAAGTTATCGAAAGCACTTGCTATGGAATAAACTTTAGTTCCTATGACGAAATCTGTAGTTTCGCTATTCAAATCGCATACAGTCGTTACTTTCTATGTCTACTACGCAAGTCTACCTGTCGCAAGTTTTCGTGACTAGGGAGAGTGTAAACTGAATACTATATGTTTTTATTTCTCTTTTTTCACATGATTTTCAAATGATACATTATGAAAATTATTTGTAACACTTTTTACAATTTTTTATGATTAGTAATATACATAAAAAAAATAAAAAAATTACTTTAATCGACATTCAAATTTCTAAATGTTCCTTGTGTTCCCATATACTCATGGTTTTTATCGCCTGGTCTTAAAGTTTCATCAGTACGTGCTTCGCTAATTTCTCGCAAATAATCACTGAATTTGTTGGAAGTAACAGCGTTTTTGAATTCCTCTGTGAAAAAAATACAATTATCTTATTTTAATTTTCTAACACTCAGCACGCAATGCCTCAATTCGGCGGAAAATGGGGAGTGTCTTAACACTAGGTTCTTAGGCTCCAAAAATTCTAATATGTAGGTTGTATATATTTTGCCTGTTTTAAAAAGTTTATTTTATTGGGACACGCTTTTATGAAAAACCAAAATTGAAAATAACAAATAAATGATAGTTAAATGAAATTAAGAGCTTTTGTTGAAAATTTACTAAAAAAATATTTTTTTTTAATTTTTTTTTTTAAACGTGGGGTATTTCTTAAATAATCTATGACATCATACACTCCACGCTTAAAAAAAATATTTTTCACTTTTTCAATTCTTCTCATGTCTGTTAGTTTTTTTAACAATTATTTAATTATTACTGTGAACTAAAGTTGAAAAAACTTTACTTAATCGAGTTCTTCATAAGAAAACTAGAATTTCGTTGTACGTAACTAAGAAACCAAAATATCTTAATACTTACCATGAAGTTGAAGCAATGGTTTTTCTTCACCTCCATACTCTACTGGCAGAATATCTTTGGGAATATATTCATAAACAGAATCAATAGTTTTGTGCACATGTATGCGACCAGCGAGTTTTTGGCCCATTGCTTGTTTAAAGAGAGCCACAATCATCTCTATGGCCTTAGAGTCTGATAATAAATGTATTGCTTTTATTCTCATACCGTAACCTTCCTGTAATATAAGAGAACATGATTTATTTATTTTTTTTAGCTTCACGCTGTACCCCGCATATAGCAGGATAGGTAGATGGAACCAGAGAACCTAGTGTTAAGACACTCCGTTCCCCACTATCCGTCGGATTGAGATCGCCCCCTTGCCTTGTTACTAGACCCAGGAAATGATAATACGAGTATACCCACAACCTGTCGCGTTTACAGTCGCAGAAAATTATATTAAGCAAAAATATCGTTTGTCGGTCGTTCTTTTGTTTTCAACGTATACTAAAAGTATATGCAGTGATTAAAAATAGTAGTATAAAAATCATAAAATTAATTATATTTACAATGTCTTGAGTCTCATGACGTATCAGATATTATTTGTTGATGTATAAAAAAACACATATTACAAGTGTCATACATTTTATATGTGTTTAACCGACTTCAAAAACGAAGGAGGTTATCAATTTGAGTGCTCTTCTTTTCTTTTTTTAACTTCACGCTGTAACCCGCATGTAGCAGGGTAGGCAGAGGGAACCAGAGAACCTAGTGTTAAGACACTCCATTCTCTTTCAACAATTCCGTTCCCCACTTTCCGCCGAATTGAGGCATTGCGTGTTGAGTGGCGGAACTCAGCGCCGCGTTTTGCCTTGTTACCAAACCCAAGAAATGAAAATACTAAATTGTACATTTCCTGAAGTGGGAATCGAACCCACAACCTGTCGTGTTTACAGTCGCACACTTGTGCCTCCGCGCCACGACAGGCGTTAGGCGTTGAATGTTTTTATTGTCTATTATCGCTTAACTTTTTTCTGGGTGAACCAATTTTGATGATCTTTTTTATATGATAGCTGGTGCTTTTGATGTGGTCCTATGTAAATTAAATTAAGATCTGACCTGTAGATAACCTGTAGTTTTTTGCGTTTTTCGTAAAAATGTTACTGTCAGCTTTTTAGCTTTTTTGCTTAAATTCCGCCACTCAACACGCAATGCCTCAATTTGGCGGAAAGTGGGGAACGGAATTGTTGTAAGAGAACGGAGTGTCTTAACACTAGGTTCTCAGGTTCCCTCTGCCTAACTTGCTATATGTAGGATACAGCGTGAAGTTATAAAAAAAAAAGATTGTATCTTGATTATCGATCGACAGGAACATTTGCTATACGAGTACATACCTAAATTAGCATTAATATAATTTAAATATTTAAGTATATATATGAATTTCTAATATTTCGATTGACTTACTCTGATAATATTAGTTGCATCTTTGATATAGACCGGATTTAAACTTTTAACAGTCTCCAGGATGTTAGCTTGTGTATAATCAATTAGGACGGTGAGTCCATTGCAATAATCATATGCTTGTATGTATTCAAATTGCTGGAAAAATATATTTTTAATACAGTCATTGTCTGTTGAAAGATATGACGATCTGAGTACTTTTTGAGCTATTCAAAATAAGTGTACTTTTTAGATAATTTTTTTAGAAGTCAGTTTTCTTTTCTGTTAATTATGCTGAATTCTATTTATATTAAATTAAGTCAAATGCATATTTCGTTTCGCAAAGACTAAATAATTTAAAAAAATCTTTAAGACATCACAAACAAACCTTACCTAAACGGGTTTGTAGGATATATCTATATTTAAATATTATAAATTGTCAACTTTAAAACATCTCGATCACTTTCGTATTTCTATTGGAATTTAAGGATTATTTCATGGATTTTTTTATGGACGGGATAAGGAAATCGGGTCATCTGATGGTAAGTAATCACCGCTGCCCACGACACCAGAAGAGCTACAGGCATGTTTCCGGTTTTTACGAGCTTCACAAACCGGCAAATGCTTACAAATGACAGTTAAAAAGCAAAGCTTTACAAATGACAGTTAAATTTCCATATGAACTATAAATTTCAATTTTAATGTAAGTTCTCCCACA
The DNA here is from genome assembly GCA_033558755.1 of Philaethria dido. Classification (NCBI taxonomy): domain Eukaryota; kingdom Metazoa; phylum Arthropoda; class Insecta; order Lepidoptera; family Nymphalidae; genus Philaethria; species Philaethria dido. The sequence continues at coordinate 16,308 of JAKGSA010000588.1, forward strand.
TTTTGTCCCCGATTTTTAAAAATTGTCTGAAATTACTTACCATAAAAAGATATCTAAAGAAGTCCAAAAAGCCATTATTAAATTTCTTGCCTCTATTCACCACAGCGTATACTCTGTAATGATCATTTGTTATTTTTGGTAAAACTGCACCGTATCTGCGAAAGATTAATATACTTTTACTAAGTACTATTGTTATACTTATTGTTGATATATATATTCATAATGAGTTCTTTTTTGCAGTTTCACGTTTTTTCCCGTATATTTTTAAAGTGGAAACTGTGGCGGAACTCAACGCCGCGTTTTATCTTACCAGAGCAAAGAGGTAATAACAAAATAAAATAATTAATTTTGTAACTTATAATTACTTTAAACAATTTTCCAATTTTCCGCAACTCAGCAAGCAATGCTTCAATTCGGCGGAAAGTGGGGAACGGAGTGTCTTAACACTAGGTTCCCTCTGCCTACCCTGCTATATGCAGGATACTGCGTGACGCTATATATGTATGTAATAATTTACCATTGAAAACGCGGGCGAAGCCGCGGGATACGGCTGGTATATAATAAAACAATTTAACACTAGTTGCTTATTTTATAAAAAAAATTAAAGTAGTAAATAACATTTTTATAAAAAACTGAGCATATGCTGAGCATATGCTGATAATAATGCATATTTTATTTGTAAATCAAGATTTAACCTTGAATGTCAAATTCTGAAGAATGCAAGGAAAACGGCGCCAGCACGTGACTAGGTTTTAATTATGATGTGTTATTCTTGTATTGTAGTCATAATTGTCATTAAATACGAATTAATTTTATAATTACTTGTTTAACATCAATTTATAATCAACTATGGCTAGCTCTTGACTTCGTTTGTATAGAATATAAAACGTAGAGTACGATTCCGATACCGTAAAAATTTTGGAAAAAACACTAATACTAACCCGCTTTGTTGAGTCTTATTTTTTTTAGCTTCACGCTGTATCCCGCATATAGGAGGGTAAACAGAGGGAACCTGAGAACCTAGTGTTAAGACACTCCGTTCTCTTACAACAATTCCGTTCCCCACTTTCCGCCAAATTGAGCCATTGCGTGTTGAGTGGCGGAACTCACTGCCGCGCTTTGCCTTGTTACCAAACCCAGGATATGAAAATACTAACATTTCCTGGAGTGGGAATCAAACCCACAACCTGTCGCGTTTGCAGTCGCACTCTTGTGCCTCTGCGCCACGACAGGCGCTTGTTGAGTCCCTACACAAAATATCAACGACAGTCCAAGTAAGACACATATGTTTAAAGTAAAGAACGGTTGACACTATGTGTGTTCTGACTACCCCTACAATGAAATAAGAAGCGTGAAGTTGAAAAGCAAAAAAAATCTTCTCCAAAGTAATTTTACCTGTCTATAAATATTATTGAATTATTACTTTTAATCAAATGCACATACGTAGTACAAAACAGTCCAAATTGGAGTCTTATGATTTGGATCATTACTAAATACCTTGACATCCTATACCACTTTCCGTAAATATGTCGAATTCCCTAAAAATTATCGCCTTCCCTAAATATACATCGGCCTCCCTAAATATATACATACTGGCTTTGCTAAATATATATCGGCTTCCCTTAATTTACCGGCTTGCCTCGCCACTGATAAGTACGTATATATAACATAATTATTGTTAATTTATAATGACTTAACTAATAATACCTACTTAATTGCTTTTAACCAGTAAACAAGCATTAAAACGTGATTGCTTATTATTTTCCTTTATACACAGAATAAGTCAAAAGAAAAATTTAATTGGTATATGTGACGAAAAAATTATTAATTACTACCTACGTTCAAAATTAATGGTTTTTCTTGCTTAGTATCTCATGTTTATTTATACTGACAGTAGGTATATTATAATGGTAATAAATTTTTTTTTTGTTACACTGTAGATATATCATATTTTCTCTTTTTTTCCATATTAAATTATATATAGGGAAGAACATAGTTTCTATATCAGCTCAATTAAGTACTTAACAACATTTAAAAAAAACAAGAAATACTTTGAATATAATGATATTCTTTTTAATATTTTTTGTGAAAAGATCTATTTCAAAATCAAAACAATGGAAGGAACTTAGTATATTTTTGCAGATTCACGTTTCCCGCATAGCGGGGTCGAACCTGGTGTACAAAACCTTTCGTTCCACTTTCCGTTCTCCGTGCTGTATGTGATGTGTTTCTCAACATACAATTTACATTCTTAGTCTTGAGAAAATGAAAATAATCCTTACTAATATTATAAATGCGAAAGTAACTCTGTCTGTCTGTTACGCTTACACGCCTAAACCACTGAACCGATTTTGAAGAAATTCGGTTCTAAGATAGAACTGAACTTGAGAAAGGACATAGGTAGGATATACTTTTTATCAGGAAAAAAATGTAGAAGGGATTGAAATGGGGGGTGAAAGTTTGTCATGTACGATAGTCCAACTGTTTACAATTTTTACACCTAAACCACTTAACCAATTTTGACAAATAGTCTAGACTCGGAAAGACTATAAGCTACTCCTTACCATGTGGCGCGATATAACCGAATTTCACGCGGGCGAAGGCCCGAGAGGAAATCTAGTTTTAATATAACTATTGCCTTGAGTATGAATTAAATTCACAGTCGTAATATCAAAAAATAATAATTATAAGAAAACTAAAATATATATGTTTTTTTTTAACTTCACGCTGTATCCCGCATATAGCAGGGTAGGCAGAGGGAACCTGAGAACCTAGTGTTAAGACACTCCGTTCTCTTACAACAATTCTGTTCCCCACTTTCCGCCAAATTGAGGCATTGCGTGTTGAGTGGCGGAACTCAACGCCACGCTTTGCCTTGTTACGAAACCCAGGAAATGAAAATACTAACATTTCCCGGAGTGGGAATCGAACCCACGACCTATCGTATTTACAGTCGCACGCTTGTGCCTCTGCGCCACGATAGGCGTAAAAAATACTAAAAAGTTTACAATAAATCACATAAAAAAACTCATATTGAGAAATCTTTTTTTGAAATTAGTTAAAAAGCAGAAAATATATATTTTTTTAAATTTAATATTGTACTTACAAATCATTTAATAGTTGGTATTCATGCACGTTGTAAACGCCAAAAAATTCTGGACAGGCAGTCCTATACGTGCATATTCTATCCAATTTCTTTTTAGCCTTTTCCACGGAACCTTTGCTTATTATAATTGTCCTTTCCAAGTAGTCATCAGCTAAAATATAATGTATGCTGTGATAAAATAGTATATAACTCCTGTCGTGGCGCAGAGGCACAAGCGTGCGACTGTACGCGCGACACGTTGTGGGTTCGATTCCCACTCCAGGAAATGTAATCTTTCATTTCCAGGGATTGGTAACTAGACAAAGCGCAGTGTTGATTCCGCCACTCAGCACACAATGCCTTAATTCGGCGGAAAGTGGGGAACGGAGTGTCTTAACACTAGGTTCCCTCTGGTAACTACTAGTTCTAAAGAAGAAAATTATCAAGACACCATGTGCACAACCATTTTCCATTTTTCTACATACATATTATACATAGCTTCACGCTGTATCCCGCATATAGCAGGATAGGCAGAGGGAACATAGTGTTAAGACACTCCGTTCCCCACTAAATGATGTATTAATTTATGCTATCTAACTAACTATCGAAGATAATAATTTCTAGATGTCCCCTTTTTATCCTATACAAAATAAATGTCACATATGAAACAGGATGATGGAAAAAAAGACTTATCTATTTTATTAAAAAAGCCACCTTCTGTTCCTAAAATCCTCATTTGTTCCTCAGTTTAATATACGTAATATTATTATAAATTGATCATATTTAACTCAAATATGTTGTCATGTTATTAAAAATAATAAGCCAAGATGAAGTACTAGCAGAAGAAATATAGATAGATAAATAAGATGCGCCAAAAGTTTATTTATTTAAAAAAAAAATCTATTTAAGAATCATTATTTAAATATTTAATTTTGGGCCTTTGTTTATTTATTTATTTTCTTTTGACACATATAATGTCTATATATTTTTTTTTTATTACATACATATGTATGTATGTATGTAAGTATGTATATATTTATGTAGTTAGTTTGTATTTTGTATTCATATATATTTAATACTTTATATATGTAAGTGTCCTGATTAGTGCACCGCCTACCACTACTTTATACAACTCCAATATCCAAAGGTTGCCTGGAAGAGATGACTTTAAGCGATAAGGCCGCCTTATTGTACGCTATATTTATACTTCTCTGTTATTTGTATATTTATGTGCAATAAAGAATATTTGTATTTGTAATGATAAACATGCTGTCTATAAATAGAAAAATTAAATCAAAATCAGCTGTACTCAGTAAACAATAAACAATATATCTATATTTAATTTATGTCGCTTCTGCTCACATATTATTATTAATTTAAAATATTTTTTTATAATTTTGATAAAATTAAATAAACAAATAATATTAAAATTAAAAAAAAAAAGGAAATCTATTTTAAATAATATATACTAAAACGTAACTTTATTACGAATAACTCAAAACCATTCATCATATGTTACCTAAATTTTAATGGGAATACATTAGAAATATATTTAAAAAAAAAGCATTAAATTGGTTTACCCCGTTAAGTTTGTAATAGCGCAAATAAAAAAAGACAATCGCATTGAGGATCTCCTTCTTTTTCAACATTAGTTAAAAATTAGAAGAAAAAGCAATAAGCTTTTTAGACAATCATTGCAGAAGTGACTAATAAATTAGCGCATCAATTCATTACCTCTATCAATATTAAAAAATATAGATTTTTAATTAAAAATACACTTTTTTATATCTAACATCGCGAAGTCACTAAAACGAAGTCCATACTTGAAAACGAAACGAAAACATCACTTTCGTTTACTTATTAAATGAAAATGTCAATTTTACACGGAATAATAGAAATAACTTACGGAAGTCCGTTTTAAGAAAGTGTGGCTGTTTGTTTATCCATTCTTGAAACACAGAAATTGCTTCTTCAATCCTCCCAGGGTTGTCTAAATCGTATTGTTTTCTAAGATAATTCAGTGTATCTGCATTGAATTGTAAAATACAATCTTTCGGTAGTGACTGCATTACTGCTTCGACTGGATGTACTCGAGTGACTGGATCGTTTGGCTTTAAAGCATAACGCAAGCGTTAATATGATATTCTTAAAAACAAAAACTGATAATTATATGATAAATTGCTAAACTTTGAGTCGTTTATGACTTTCACCTTGAGACGCATGGTGGAATAGAATTAGCTGCTTGCTAGAGCTTGTTAGTTTATAGGTTAGGGCTAGACTTGCTTAATAAAACCTTGCACTCACGACTGATGTGAAAGTATTAATTGGTTCCGGCTTATTTCGATTAAATGGTAGTCAACATCTTTAAATGCGACTTTATGTTAAATGAGCGCTTGTCGTAGCGCAGAGGCACAAGCGTGCGACTGTAAACGCGATAGGTTGTGGGTTCGATTCCCACTCCAGGAAATGTAAAATTTAATATTTTTATTTCTTGGGTTTGGTAACAAGGCAAAGCGCGGCGTTGAGTTCCGCCACTCAACACGCAATGTCTCAATTCGGCAGAAAGTGGGGAACGGAAATGTTGAAAGAGAATGGAGTGTCTTAACACTAGGTTCTCTGGTTCCCTCTGCCTACCCCGCTTTATGCGGGATACAGCGTGAAGTTAAAAAAAAAATAAAAGTTTTAAATGAAATAACACAGTTATCGTATATATCTACAATTATTAATTTATTTTATTCACACAAACGTTGATAAATCAACCTTAAAACAATTATATTCACTTTAATATTAGCTTCGTTCTTAGTGACTGCAAAATATCTATTTTAACTAAATTCATATTTCATTTAAAAATGACATTCAGAAAATTATTCCAAAGTGTACGAAATTACTACTTGATAAATCATTGTATAGCTCGGAATCTTATATGAGTATGCGTTATGAACCAGCAAGTCCTAAACATATAGAAAGAATCGTTAAGTCTATGAGTGCAAAAAAGCCTCCAGGTATAGACAGTATTAGAGCTCTTGATATAAAACTAATATGTAAAAATATAAAAACAGTTATAGCAAATCTGATCAATTCGAGCATCCTGACCGGCAAATATCCTCAAATATTGAAGACTGGAATTGTGAGACCAATTCATAAAAAAGGTAGCCGAGAAAATTACGCTAACTATCGACCAATAACAATACTACCTATAATTGACAAAATTGCAGAAAAATACATAAGCCAACAAATATATAAATTTTATGAAAGTAATAATATTATAACACATAAGCAATATGGTTTCCAGCCAAATAAGAGCACAACCCAACTACTATCGTCATTTACGGACAGTATTTATAAACATCTTCACAATAAAGAACATGTATTGATTGTGTTTATTGACTACACGAAAGCTTTTGATACGCTTAGACATGATCATCTGTTGCAATCGCTATGTGACAGCGGAATCAGAGGAAAGCTACTTGCATGGTGTGAAAACTATCTTCATAATAGAAAGCAAATTGTTAGGGTCGGTAATGCCGACAGCTACACCATAAATGTAACGGAAGGTACTGCACAAGGCTCGGTATTGGGTCCTCTACACTATATTACTTACGTAAACAGCCTTTCTAATACAATTAAAAGAAGTGAGATGTACCAGTTTGCAGATGACACTTGTCTCATAGCTGCTGACCGCAATATTACAGAGGCTCTCACTCAACTACAGGAGGACTTTGACATGCTCACCAAATGGTCACATGATGTCGGATTAGTTCTGAACGCAGAAAAAACCAAGTTAATGTACATTAGCTCTAATCAGAATAGAAGTGCTTTGAAACCAGCACTTATCGTACATGACCACGAATGCTTACACCAAAATAATAATATAATATCCTGCGGGTGTAACGAAATAGAGTTAGTGGACAGACATACGTACTTAGGAATGATAATCGATAGTAGGTTAAACTGGAAAATGCACATAAACCATGTATGTGACAAACTAAGAGGTATACTTGCAAAATTTCATCTAGTAAAGTATAAGGTACCATATAAAACGCTTTTGTTATTGTATACGTCTTTGGCTGAGTCAATAATAGCTTATGGACTGTCAAGTTATGGAAGAACATATAAATCACACTTAGATCAAATATACTACTTACAATCACGTATTCTTAAAGAAATAGTCCCGCATAATATAAAAGAATCGATGAATATAAATAATAATGACAAAATTTTTGAATTCTGTAAAATTATACCAATACATGAAAAAACTGAGCTAACATTACTATCGGAACACTTTTTTAATGAAAATTTTAGACACTATAAGAATATAAGCTTATCAAATATAACAACTCGAAGTATGGTAAATTCCAAACTCTTGTTACCTAACTATTATAACATGTATGGCAAAAGATCATTGAAGTATGTCATACCTAAACTTATTAATAAACTACCACTGACTGTGAAAAACACAATAACACCCAAAAACATAAAACAAACACTAAAACATTACTACCAAGAAGCATTAGCTATGAAAATAAGGGATATGTAATGTATGTACATGTAAAAAAAAAAAAATTAAATTAAAAAGATAATAATAATGTAGATATAAATCAACAACAGCCTGTACATGCCAATGCAATACATGTCTTTTGTTTATTATAGTAGACATTGTTAATTTAAATCTACCTTCTTTTTAACTTGTTGTTGATTTCTTAGCTTGTATTGTTTTAAATATGTAGTGTTATCTACAATTACTATTGTAAGTCATTTTTATTGTAGTAATAAATGTTTGGCGGCACTGGTGCACGGTAAAACTCGAAGGAGTTTATGATTTGCACCTTTAATCTAAAACACTGAAACAATGTATTACTTGAATAAATAAATAAATAAATAAATAAAATAAATAAAACTTCTTCAAAGTAAAAAAATAAAAATCATTAACTAAATCCAACTGCTCATAATAATTACGCTTTAAAAAGTTTTATAACCACTAATTTTTAATTAAAGTTGGTCTTAAAAGTGCGTTATCGTCGTGCTATTATAAAAAAAAATATTTGTTATACCTTGGTAAAAAATAAATATTTCCCGACTAATTTTCTAACACCTCATTTTGTTCTTGTTTAAGTTTGATCTTATAAAGACAACTATATTGTACAAAATCATCTGCATAATTCTAAGTTGTCTAAGTGGATAGATAGGTAGATGAGTATGTTATAATATTGATGATTTTTATAGTACGCGTACGTAGGTACAACACGGTTAATTATCCTTTTTTTAATAATTTATTTAGGGGTTTTTTACACGGTATAAAGAAGTGTTAGGTAGATAATATTTTTGGTAGGTAAAAAAACAGTAAATAAAAACATTGCTATTGCATTTCATGACATTGAGAACATTTGAATTTTAGTTTCTATTCAAATAGAACCCAAAACGCTTTAAAAAGCTTATTAAAAAGTTTATGACGAATATTTGGAGCTGATCTGATATTCACATAGTAAGAAACCTGAAAATTATACGCGAAAAGTGGAAAATTTTAAAGATATTATCAAAATTTCTATCAAAAGATAGAACTTTTTGATATACTAGCATATAAATGTTTTAACAATAACATTACAACTAGCATTTAAAGCAATAAAGTACCTGTAACTGTAATAACAATTAGAAAAAAGTTATAAACTTTGGTCAACTATAACCAGATTCATTTAATAGGTCTCGTTCAGAACAGACTGTCTTTGTACTTTTTTACATTCTTAAGCCCTTATTTTAGCGAGTACAGCTAGAAAATCTAGACTAGAATACATAGCATGTATGTATTACAGTCTAGATTTAGCCCGTATATATTGTACAAGCGTTTGTGTTTACTTATTTTATAATAATTGTATTTAAATTAAGGAATTTCCCCATGTAATTTTTCTTCAGCTACTCAATTAATTAACAATCTAACAATATAATGTGTTCTTGATCACTGGAAATTTAGATATTCTATTTTTCTCACAACAAAGTCACTGAGGATGGAAAATGGTGCGGATGTCTTTGAGATAAGTCTTAAAACGGACGTGCGTTTTTGGCTAGGCTTGGCGGAGGCACAGAAGTGCCCTTCAGATTTCGACATAGCTAGATGAAATCGATAAGATGTAGCTTAATTGGTGTAGCTTTAACGGACTCCAAGTGACACAGGTTCAAATCCTAATAAATTTAAATTTTTAGATATTGTAATAATTTTTCTTATTATGTAACAAATAATCTAACAAATTGGGTAAAAACTTTGTTACGAACAGCACAATTATAAATTTTGCTAGTTGAAAATAACTTGTAATTGAATTTTTCATCCTGTACAATTTGTAGGCTTATACTCGCCTCTCATATATAGGGCGGTCGGGTAGCTCCGGATACTTAAATGAAACGCAAATAAAAACAAAAATAATGGACTCTTTGTCTTATTTCATATTTAATATAAAATAAGGAACTTCTCTACTTACGTATGTTGATCAAACATTGAACTGTCAGATCACATTTTTCAAGAAAATATACTGAGAACAATTCAGTCTAGGTTTTTGTTGTCCAAAAAATGGCACCTAGTTCTGGGCACATTGATAAAAGATGGCCCAACCGCTTTTTAGCCTTGCAAATATCTCAATGGTATAGATGTTAGATGCACGTATATGAGCACAGTGGTCATAGGCCTAGTCTTGGCACTCACTCCAGAGTTCACCAAGTATTTCTTTGCTTATAGTATATTCAGTCTCTTTTTCTCTGAGAAGACTTTGGGCATTTTTCTTTGCTTTTAACACCTTTCAGCTACGTTAGTTTGTTGCATTTTCGTTTGATCACTTTTTTTGCCTCTCTTCTTCTGATTTTCTCCACTTTTTTATATGGTAAAGATGTTACAATCTTGCTGTTTTGAACTTTCACGCCCCTGCCGATCGATAAGAGATACCAACTGCACTTATAAATGCTTCTGTCATTTGATTTTCGTCTTTCACTGGTTCTCTTCTTCAATTATGGCATAATATTTTATCTACTTCTACTATGTTGTTACTATCGTAGCAGAAATACTTTAGATATTGTCGTACCTATTGAAATACTTTCAATGAATAAGCAAAATATCACTAAATTGATATTTGTTTTAATAATATAGCAATATCTAACATTTAGAATCATGTCCGGGGCTGCACGACCGCTATCATGTATCATTATTAATATAGCACTCAAAATATACAAAACCTGTTATAAATACTATTACAATTTTCAAATATATAAAATTTACTAAAGCTCTGAATAGCGCACAAGCATCAACATTTACTTATTGCACTTAATAACCACCGATGAAAGTAGACAAGATCGATGTCTTTTTTGGCGGTAACAAAAGATTCTCTCACGACTAATTTACTAAGCAATCGCACCGCGATTGAGCTGCATTTGTGTTTATTCTAGAGGTTTAAATCAAATCAAAATATTCTTTATTCAAATAGGCTATTACAAGCACTTTCGATCTTCGGACAAGCACTTTCGGTCTTTACCTCAGCAATGTTTTTAGTTTCTTAGAAAATGAAGTGTCCGGGGCCACCTGACCTTCCCCTATATGTATTTATAATCACTTCTCTTTAGATAAAAATGCAATTTCATTTTTCAAAAGCGTATTGTAAAAGAATACCTATTTTATGCCATATTACTTATTTTTCATAGCATTGTTAACTACATCTAAATTATTATCTACAATAAGTAGCTTATTAAGGGAAATACTTCATATAATATTCATATTCAATTAGAATTAATTGATTCATTGTAATTTTCGCGTGGAACAGAACGCAAGCAGTGTAATGTGTTCCATAGACAATCTTAAATTATTATTAGATGTTGATGTTACCTTAGTGTGAGGAATTAATTGATAAGACGATGGTCGTGAGTTAAGTTCTCTGAGAAAGGTTCTCTCTAAGAAAATATGATCATCTTATATTATGTGCCTTAGTTATAATTTACATATGTCTAACATAGCTTAGGGCGTAATTTATTGTATTTTTATATTTGATTTTGAATAATTTTTTTAAGTAGTTTTTGCTTTTTAGATTTTGAATATTTTTTTTAATTTGAGGCATGCCGTGGCAAGGCCACAAAAGTGACTGTAAACGAGACAGGTTGTGGGTTCGATTCCTACTCCTTCCTTATTTTGGTATTCCGCCAGCACTCAGCATGCAATGACTCAATTCGGCGGAAAGTGGAACGGAAGTGCTTAAAGAGAACGAATTGTCTTAACATTATGCTCTCTGATTCCCTCTGCCTACCTTGCTATATGCGGGATACAGCGTGAAGCTTAAAATTATAAATATATTTCAGTTATTAGAAGTATTTTATTCATTTTTCAAAACATACCGATTAAATACTCCTTGGGCATTGGTTGTAATGAGCAATTTAATCTAGAGTCTCCTTAATAAAATTATAAGCAAAAATCTTCAGGCGCTAAAAATGTTATAACAGATGTAGCTAATACTTGCGTATTAGGTACTGCTGTTAAGTAAATTTGAAGATTCTACATAAAATTTTAATAAATTGTTCATAAAGCTTCACGCTGTATCCCGCATATAGTAGGGTAGGCAGAGGGAACCTGAGAACCATTAGGTTCTCAGGTTCCAGCAGGTCTTAACATTAGTTAACGGAGTCGGAGTACCGACAACGACAACGCCTGTCGTGGCGTTCGATTCCCAATCCAAGAAATGTTAGTATTTTCATTTTCTGGGTTTGGTAACAAGGCACGCAAAGCGCGGCGTTGAGTTCCGCCACTCAGCACGCAATGCGTCAATTCGGCGAAAAGTGGGGAACGGAATTGTTTATTCATGAAGCGAATTTAATATATTAAAAAAAGCATAATTCCAGGCCAGTTGAGAGGTAGAATATCTCCAATATTCATTTGATGTGATATCTACAATTACTGTTTTAAGTCATTTTTTTTTGTAGTTATAAATATTTGACGGCACTCGTGCACAGTAAAACTCGAAGGAGTTTATGATTTGCACCTTTAATCTAAAACACTATAACAATGTATTACTTGAATAAATAAATAAAATAAATTAGCATGTAAGTTCGATTCCTTCTCAAAAAATAAATATATTAAATTTAAAGTAAGGTTGTTTTTCTGATATTGCCGGTCAATTCTGTACGTGCTCTATGCACGAATTTATTGAACTACTAAAATCAATTGCTAATTTAATTTTGCATATGGTTTTTAAAGTAATTATCAATTAAATATATTCTATGTACTTAATTAATAGGTTTAATGGCATAAATAAAGTATACACAAATTCTATTCTAAATGAATTTATTAATCAACATTCAATCTTCTAAATGTTCCTTGCGTTCCCATATACTCATAGATATTATCGCCTGGTCTTAAACTTTCATTTGTCCGTGCTTTGTTCATTTCTCGCAAGTAGTCACTGAATTCGTTGGAAGTTACAGTATTTTTGCATTCCTCTGAAATAAAATAATATAATTACGGTATTTAAAGTTTTACTTTTGTCAAAATCCCTTCCATTACTTTTGAAAGAGTAACAAACATACATAGGTCCAACTCCTATAATATTAATAGGACTTTCAATTAGTTCATAAAAGGAAGAAATTAATTTAAGAGTTATGCCAAAGTTAACAATAAATACCCTTTTATCACTGAATCAAAGAGGAAAGAGTGTCCGTAAAGAGTTTTGTATGTTTGTTCTTACAAACCAATACCCAAAATTACAGTCTTTATTATTTATGTAACGGTTATTTGTCTTTATATTAAAATATATTTATTGTATCATATCTTGTCTCGTGACAACAAAACAATAATTGTCGTGTTTGTAAATAATCCACTTTCTTCACGCACTTCTCGTAAGAAAGTCTCTATCTGCTACAACCAACGTACACCGCTACATCAGTTCACTTAAGCTACACGTTTCAGCCTCAGTGATGCCAAGCGTTAGTTTATATCTCTTAAGCTGATTTACTTATATCCACTATTTGTATCGTCTCTATACATATATTTGTCTTACTAGACTTATACTTAGAACTTCATGCCAATGTTAAGTACATACATAATACGAAAATGCCATTTGTAGAGAACTATTATATGTATCCCGCATATAGCAGGGTAGGTAGAGGGAATCAGAGAACCTAGTGTTAAGACACTCCTATTCTCTTTCAACAATTCCGTTCCCCACTTTCCGCCGAATTGAGGCATTGTGTGTTGAGTGGTGGAACTCAACGCCGCGCTTTGCCTTGTTACCAAACCCAAGTAATGAAAATACTTAATTTTACATTTCCTGGAGTGGGGATCGAACCCAGAACCTGTCGCGTTTAGAGTCGCACGCTTGTGCCTCTGCGCCACGACAGGCTTTATAAGGCAGTAATGTCATATTATATGTATATGTCAATAAATACAAAAATATAGTTACACTTACCATGAAGTTGAGGCAATGATTTTTCTTTACCTCCATATTCTATTGGCAAAATGTCTTTGGGAATATATTCATAAACAGAGTCAAGAGTTTTATGTACATGTATGCGGCCGATAAGTTTTTCGCTCAACACTTGCTTAAATATAGATACAATCATCTCTATGGCCTTAGAGTCTGATATTAAATGTAATCCTTTTATCCTCATACCGTAACCTTCCTGTAATAATAGAAATCAAGGTTTTGTTCAATATTTTATTCTGCGGCTTAGGAAATGATGTAAATAATCCGTTTCAAATATATCTCCAACATTTAGGAGCAACTTATGAGATTACAACAGAACTATTTAAAATTGAATTTGATAAAAACAAAATTCAAATTTTGTTTTAATCAATTTATTTCACGTAAATTATAATTTGAGTAAAAAATATATTTTGTTACATTATTTTTCCATATATCTATATTTTGTAATCTATTTTTTCCTTAAAGATTAAATAAAAAAGACATAATATAAATTATTTGCCCGATCTATATGTAATTAGAGTTTGTTTGTTTCTCTGTTTGTTCTCAATATAACGGCCCGTTGGCGAAGTGCTTTGTGCTCAACTGACTCGGTCGAAGCGCTATACTTCAAGAACCTAACTATATGTATGTATGTGTATGTCTTAATATCTAAAAAAACAGCTTCACGTTAATTCCCAATTTCAACACGAATTTTAATATTGATTGATATTGTATAGCGGAACCCAACGCTGCACTTTATCTTAATATGAAAATGTATACTTTAAAATTTCTAATAATTCGATTGTCTTACCTTTATAGTAGTAATTGCATCTTTCAAATTAACCAGATTAAACCATTTTACAGTCTCCATTATGTTAGCTTGAGTATAATCGATTAGAATAATAAGTCCATTGCAATAATCATAAGCTTGTATATATTCAAATTGCTGGAAAAGTATTTTTCAATATAAAACACGTTATATGGCGAAGGCCAATGCAAAAGTAACATATACTTTGCACTGATCTAATAATTAAAAATCTTAAAGAACTTAAGAGAAATACGGCACGTAAGCTACCTTATACCCAGCAGCAGCTTAAAAGTATCTGTAGAGAATAAGTATCTTTATTTAACATAAATTATCAACTATTATATATAGTAGTTGATAATTTAATCTTTTGCCCGGAGGGCGTGCATGAAGAGGTTAATGACTGTGGACGAAGCGAAAGAGGTGTGCAGGGACCGTAGCGCTTGGCGCTCCGTTCTCTCTGACTACCCCGCTAGGGATAAAGCGTGAAGTTAGGTAGATAGATAATTTAATCATATGAATTTTAACATAAACTTAATTAACTATATAAAAGTTGATAATTTATGTTAAATGTCATCTCGTTCAGTTAGCATTTTTATTAATATTTAAGGATTTTGCTTGTCGTGCGATATAAACACTATATGCGATATAACCGCTACAGTTTAGTATCAAATTTTACATATAAATCTTATTTTTTTAATATATTCATTTAAATTTCAGTTTTTATTGGGTGATTTTCATTAATCTTTCATACATAGTTTTTTTATTTTCACTTACCTCCATACATTTTGTTCAGAATATTAAAAAATATTCTATTATTAAGATAGGAACTTACCATAAAGAGGTACCGATAGAAATCCAGGAATCCATTATTATACTTTTTTCCTTTGTTAATCATAAAGTATACTCTGTAGTTATCATTTGTTATTTTTGGTAAAAACACGCCGTATCTGTGAAAGATAAAAAATACTTTGAAACTAGTTTCAGTACGATTATTATATATATTTTTTATGGATAACGGATGTCAACCGAACAGAAGGGCCACCTGATGGTAAGTGGTTACCTTTAAAACCTCGGAGATGTTGTAGATGCGTTGCGAGGATACAGATGAAAGGGGAGGACAATGTAGTAGTCCGCTATCGAAACCACCACATTCTGGGCAAAGGATGGGTGGCAAAGGGGAAAAGTCTTCTCAATTATACAATCATAATTCGAGAAGGGAAGAGAATTTTTGATAGCTAAAAAAATTTTGCTTTTATAAGTTTTTCAACTATATTTTTTGATCAAAACGCAAACGCAGTTCGGTGAGTGAAGCGAACGGGGGACGGAGCCTTGTTATTAAAGTATTCATACTAAGTTAATATGCAATAGAGAAGTAAGGGCTTTAAGCCATTAACCTGCCTGTCAAACAAAAAGTGTTAACTTAAAGAAAATTTCCATAACTTTAAAAGCGATGGACAACAAGTAATAATAATAAAAATCAACCTTCGTTGACAGATCTCTCTCGTTTTAGGAGTTGACAGACAGAACTTGCTTATCATTGTTATCATTCTCTCACGACTTATAAAGCACATTGTTTTTAAATTAGAAATATATCTCTCCTACGAATATGATTCGATAACATAATCACCGAGTGCAGACAAGCACGTTACTTTAGACCAAAAAAAAATTGTTGTTTATTTTTTCTCTTATAATTTTGTATATTTTTTTTCTATTTAAACCTCTAAGATCAGTATATAGGATTACTAGTAAAGATATGCATATAATAAGTTAGATTAGCCGATATATTTGAATAACGGTGACTGATAGTTTAGATAAATCGTTAAATAAGTGTTGTTCTGAAACATTAGAAACAATACCTTGATTTCAAATTTCCTAAGAATGCAAGGAAAATGTCAGGCGCTATGACGTGACAAAACTCTATTAAAATGGTTCCTAATATTGTAATCAACAATTGTAACTAATTTTGAATTAATAATTAATTATGAAACTTGAATAACATCAGTAAATAATCAACGAAAAGTAGTAATTATCACTGAGGGAAAGAGTCTGAAGGTAATAAGACTCCACAATATGATTTAATTGAATGGATGAAGATGGATGCAAAATTGGAATTTCGAGAAAAACTAATTTTGGGTTTTTGGGTCGTTTTAAATGGGTATTTAACGACGTAAACCGTTAAGTATTTATTAATGTGATAATTATTAAGTATTTTATCGTTAAAAAACCCTGAAAGTAATTATGTGGTGTTTAAAGTTTGAAGAAAATGGGGATTTCGAATAGCCATGTCTCAGTGGCGAGGGGTGAAAATTTTAAATAAGTAAGCCGGTAAATTTAGAGAGGCCAGTATACATTTAGAGAAGCAGGTATACATTTAGGGATGCCGGTATAGGATGTAAAGTTATTTGGTAATTTCACTATGACTTTTTTTTAGGTCTTATACTACTTTCGCTCCCAAATTTTTCCAGACAATTTATTGTCATTTACAAAAGGTAAGCCGGTGGGAATCGTGTTGTATGGACACCTCACCACTGCAACGTGCACGAGACAGGTTCCGTATCTCTTTGCGGGTGACGTGAATGCTTTATGTTGATCAAATTTGCAGTGGTTTAAGTAAATTAACTAAACTCTTTATGATAGTGGTGACTTTAAATATCATTGTTATTGAATTGACATAGTGGTGAAAGAGGTTAAATAAAGCTACAGTCCGATAACCTACCAAAAGTTTACATTATTATGGTTGTGCGATATTTATCTGATAATGGTGATGACAAAATTGCGAGGAATAAATTAAATAGTCTAGAAATTTGATTTCCAAACTTCTATTTGTTTCACGCTGTATCCTGTGCAAAGCAGGGTAGATAGAGGGAACCAGAGAGTCTAGTGTTAAGATACTCCATTCTCTGTAACATTTCCGTTCCCCACTTTGCACCAAACTGAGGCATCGCGTGTTGAGTGGCAGAACTCAACGCCACGCTTCGCTTTGTTACCAGAGCGAGGAAATGAAAATATTAGTATTTTCCCACAACCTGTCGCATTTACAGTTGCACGCTTATGCCTCTGCGTCGAGGCCTCTAAATTCTTTCGCTAAGAAGAAAAATTCTACATTGCTACTCCTTAGCTATTTTTTATTGCTTACAACAGAGTACTAATAAATCCTAGGTGTCTCATCCACGATCTTGATTAGATATATTGTTTTTATGTATGTATGTACATTTTTTTTGTTATTTTTATTGAATAAATTTGTTACCAAAAACAACATAATAAAAAATTAATTACTCCACACGTTATAAAATTATATGTTCATGATTTTTTCGCTAAGTATCTGATGTGTTTTATACCAATAGTACGCTAGAATGGTAATAAAGTTTTTTATGGTACTACATAATATATTTGTCTCTATCTTCTCTATTACGTTAGTAAGAGACAAACATAGTTTTTACTTCATCTAAATGAATAACACTGTTACATAATAACTTTGGATATTGCTGGCAAATAATATGTTACATAAATCTTTTTGAATTCGTTTTGTAAAACAAATGCTTAAAAATTAAAACAATGGAGGGAATATATTTAATATTCTTAAAGTGTTACATCTAAAATGCTTTTAGTATGAAAATGTTATTTGGAAACAACAAAATTATATTACATAATCCTTACTAATATTATAAATGCGAAAGTAACTCTGTCTGTCTGTTACGCTTTCACGCCTAAACCACTGAACCGATTTTGATAAAATTCGGTATGAAGATAGAACTGAACTTCGGAAAGGACATAGAATACTTTTTATCGCAAAAAAAATGGTAAAAGGGATTGAAATAGGGGATGAAAGTTTGTATATAGGATCCTTATTGTTAAATTAAACATAAAATCATGTAAGATTGTTCAACTGTGTACAACTTTCACACCTAAACCACTTAACCAATTTTGATAAATAGTCTAGATCTTGGGAAAGACTATCGGCTACTCCTTACCATGTCGCGCAATATAACCTAACTCCACGCGGGCGAAGCCGCGGGCGGAAAGCTAGTAAGCACATAAATATTGCATCCAAGTTTTCAAAAGGTTCGAATTTCGCTATTTTAAAATTTTTGTACATTTTTCAAAAATGTTATTAAAATGTATTCATTTTTAAATTTAAGGTAATGATGAAATGTCCACTATGTCTTTCTCACTTCCTGTCTTTATCGATTTAATTACTTAATGCGTCTGGCTTTTGTACTTGTGGTATAAGGGTCTCTCTCGATTAACTCGGTCCGAGTTGAAATATTTTTGCAAGGAAAGTTTATATTACCTATTTGTGAGAGTTTGATTTATTCCCTGTTTTACTAATTTCATTAAATAATTAAGAATAAAAGAAGCGGCTATCTCCTTATAAAATACACCAAAAAGGAAATTATTACGAATATCTCAAAAAGTACTAGTCAGATCTAAACTAAATTTAAATAGTGGTTCCATTAGAAGTATTAGTTATCATATAAAAAAAATCATCAAAATCGGTTCACCCGGTAAAACGCTATGCGTCAATATACAAAAAAAACACAGTCGCATTAAGAACCTCCGCCATTTTTTTTGAAATCGATTAATAAGTAACAAGCATATAAGTATTTCGCCGCCTGTCGTGACGCAGTGGCACAAGCGTGCGACTGTAAACGCGTCAGGTTGTGGGTTCGATTGCCACTCCAGGAAATGTAAAATTTTGTATTTTCATTTCTTGGGTTTGGTAATAAGGCAAAGCGCGGCGTTGAGTTCCGCCACTCAACACGCAATGCCTCAATTTGGCGGAAAGTGGGGAACGGAAATGTTGAAAGAGAACGGAGTGTCTTACACTAGGTTCTCTGGTTCCCTCTGCCTACCCCGCTATATGCGGGATACAGCGTGAAGATAAAAAAAGAAAACAAAAGAAAAGTATTTCATTGTAACTCAATAAGAACGTATAGCCTACTGTGTGAGGAAATTTTAGCTTTTCAATTTGATGGTGGTATCCAAACTATTTTTTTTAACCCTACTAGTTAAAAAATAAAAATATTTTATATTAAATAACTACGTACCTAATGATTTATTATAATGATCTAATTATATAAAATTATATATTTATATATATCGTATGTAATATACTGATATACATATAAGCTACATTACTGTAAAGTTTCTTTTAATCGACTAGCAAATATCCATCCATCCATCCATCCATCCTCACAAACTTTCCTATAATTAATATTAGTAGGATTCCCAAAGCCTTGGTTTCCAATTCTATAATCCTTCAATTTATAGACATTTTTATATACTGCCACTTAAGTTAACCCTTATGAAGCTAGTCGTGGCGCAGAGGCACAAGCGTGCGACTGTAAACACGACAGGTTGTTCGATTCTCACTCTAGGGAATGAAAATATAAAATATTTATAATAATTATTAATATTTAGTATTTTAATTTCTTAGCTCTGGTAACAACGCAAGGCACGACGTTGAGTTCCGCCACTCAGTAAGCTTACCCTCAGTTGGGTAGAAAGTGGGGAACGGAATTTTTAAGAAAACTGAGTGTTTCAACACTGGGTTCTCGAGTTCCCTCTGCCCACCCTGCTATATGCGGGTCACAGCGTGAAATTTAAAACTTAACTTATCCAACTGACATATTCTTTGGAGTTACTTAACTTGATTTTATGTATACTAAGAACTATCAAAATGCCAAGGATTACTTGGTCAGTCATGGTAAATGTTATTAAAATCATATTTGCAAGTACATACAAGTAACATAAACATTTTATTATATTTCGACATTGCCATTACTATATTCATACATTTATCGATGAAACATGGCAGTCGTAAGTTTTTAAAAGTATTATACTGTCAATTATAAAAATATAGCGCCATAATAAAGGAACTGTACTGAACTATAATGAATATCATAAAGAATAAAAAAACTCGCCTGCATAAGGAAACTAAAAAAAAAAAACATACATTCTTAGGAAGCAAATACAAATAAAAACTAGTTGTATATTTGAAATGTGCTAATTTCCTCTCCTCTAGAGGGCGCCGCATTGAATTAAGAGTGACATCACATATCTAAGAACACTTGGAGTATAAATAACTATCTAACGGCATCTTAATTATATGAATCGGTCCAGGGGTTTGGAAGATATGAGATAATAAAGAATATTACAAACATACATGATACGCGCGAAAAACATAACCCTCCTCTGACAATCGGGTAAAAATAGAAACCGTTTCTTTTAAATAATTAAATAATTAATTGAATCGGTGAGTGCAGAAACAACGTAAGTCCGGATTTTCAAATTTTGCAGGAGGGAGAAAAAAGTGTATAACTTGCCTTTCTAAGCTAGTTTAAATCGATTACGATTTTTTGCATTTTTTATGACTTACATTGTTTCTGCACTCACAGATTCATTATTGTCAGTGTAATGTAAACTATATTCAGATAAACAAAATATAATTTAAAAATATTGAGGCCAGCGTGTTATGGTGAACGACAGTGAATGTCATAATTGTTGGTTTTATTCCCACTCAAGGGAATCATTATATATATTTAAAATATTTTCCTTATTCCGTTCTGATTTCTCCACATAACAAGTAATTTCTCGAAACACGGGCGATATTTTTACGGAAGATATTTTTAATCGGTTTCATTTGTGCTACCAATAAAGTTTGTTTTTGAGTTATTCGTAATATTTTATTCTTTTTAGTTTACCTCCTAAGATACATTGGAAGTTTTATAATTTCAATGTATCTCTGGAGGTAAAATGTTAAAAAAATGATAAAACACTTACAAATCATTTAATAGTTTGTATTCATACACGTTGTGAACGCCGAAAAATTCCGGACACACTGTCCTAAGCGTACATATTCTATCCAATTTCTTCTTAGCCTTTTCAACGGAACCTTTGCTTATTATAATCGTCCTTTCCAGATAGTTCCTAGCTAAAAAAAAACAGTTAAAGAATTATTATAATTAGTGTCTTCATAAATGCGTTAATAACGCACTGCGTAGTGACGTATATATGTCACTTTGTACATTCATGTCAAACCATGGTAGTGTGTGTAATATTTATTTTATCAATTAAATATACTTTTTATGCATTATTTTAAAAAATATTAGGTTTCTGCACTCCTTCTCTATATAAATTATAAGTGTGCCAAGTTTCATGCTCGTCCGTTCGCGTAGTTTTCGTAAAAAGGGATCCAAAGTTTTTGCTTCACGCATTTGTATATAAATTATTTTATCAGAGTCACCGCCCACTACTTCGTTTCAGTGAACTTTGTAAACTCAAACATACACTTCTATTTCTATCATCTATAGTTTGGAATGTACCTAGTAAAATTTATGGTTTTCGAATTTTTTCCTTTCTTCTATATTTTAGAAATGCTGTGTCTGTCAGTAATTTAGTTAGTAAGATTTTTTTTTATAATAACTTCACGCTGTAACCCTCATATAGCAGGGTAGGCAGAGGGAACATAAGAACCTAGTGATAAAGCTCTCCGTTCTCTTTCAGAAAATCCGTTTCCCACTTTTCGCCAGATTGAGGCATTGCGTGTTGAGTGGCGGAACTCAACGCCGCGCTTTGCCTTGTTACCAAACCCAGAAAATGAAAATACGTCATTTACTGGAGTGGGAATCGAACCCACAAACTGTCGCTTTACAGTCGCACACTTGTGCCTCTGCGCCACGACAGGCGTAAAATTAATATGAATATATGTAATAAGTTTAGTTTTCGAATGTATATATTTTGTAAATATTGTTAATATAATGGAGTACAATGAACTACTAACATTAGGTATACGCATATAGGTCATACAATTACGTATCATAAGTGATATTGATAAATGTGCAAAAATATTGGAAAGCAAAATTAAATCACAATCATCTTTATATAGTAAGTTATTTCATTAATGTTATTATTAATCATTTAAATTCAACTTTTTATAAAAATGGTATACTTTGAAAAGAAAAATTTAAATAATAATAAGCTGAAAAACCAATAAGTTATTTCATAAATATTACCAAACGTGGGTAAAAAAGCAGTGCATATATTTTTAGCAGCTTCACGCTTTTCCCTGATATCTGGCACAAGAGTGCGATTGTAAACGCGACAGGTTGTGGGTTCGATTCCCACTCCAAGAAATGGATTTTTTCATTTTCTTGGTTTAGTAACAAAGGCAAGCGCGGCATTGAGTTACGTCACTCAGCACGCAATGTTGCCATTCAGCAAAATTGGGGAACGGAGTGTCTTAACACTAGGTTACCTTGCTATATACGGGATACAGCGTGAAGTTATGTATGTATGTATGAAAATAATTTATATATTCACTCGACCAAGGATCGAATTTACAAGCAATCTTTTTTAAATTCCGACACTGCATCACGACTGCCTCCATGATATTCTTCGTATAAAAATATGTTCAAAATATTATAAAAAAAAATGTTATAAATAAATAACCTATGATTAATACAAAATATTAAAGTTGTACTGACAAGTATCACGCTCTAGAATTTCTTATACAAAACTAGTTATTAAACCTGTTTAGTAAACATAGACTACATTTTTGATTTTTTTTAAAATTATGAACTGATGAACTTTAACTTTTCCGCAAAAAATGAATACTTCAATATATATAGATTGAATAAATTAATACTTACGGAAGTCCTTTTTGAGAAAATGTGGCTGTTTGTATATCCATTCTTGAAGTCGAGATATTGCTTCTTCAATCCTCCCAGGTTTGTCCAAATCGTACTGCTTTCTTAGATAACTCAATGTATCCGGGTTAAATTCAAAGATACAATCCTTCGGTAGTGATTCCATTACTGCTTCGACTGGATGTGCACGATTGACTGAGGTGTACACTTTTAAATGGCTTTAACTTAGTTAGGTTACTGTTGTATATGAAGCGTAGAATAAGCGATAATATGTTCTGCTAAGAAACATAAGTTACAAATACTCGTAAAGTCAACTTTTAATTATTTTTAGAGTAATGTTTCAAGGTGGAATAGTGGAACTGCTTGTTACTGCGAGTTAGTTAGATTAGTACCTAGCTAATTGGTTAGACTTGCTCAACTTGTTTAATAAAACCCCACAGCTTACTCGAAAGCTATATATTCGCAATGATCCGTCCTGCTTTATATTCTATAAAGCAAGTCTATAGTTGTGACTTTATGTGGCTGTTATATGAAGAAAAAAATGTTTTGTTATCTTTATTTCGCCAGAATTAATAAAAACTCAAGCTCAAGCGTGCGACTGTAAACGTGACAGTTTGAGCGCTCCCACTCTAGGAAAAGAAATTTGTAAATTTTAATTCTAAATATTATTTAGAAATTCTTATATTATGATTAGTTCTAAATATAGTTATTTTAAATATACTATTATTATTTCTAAATTTAGTTCTAAATATTATTTAGAGATCCTTGGCTTGGTAACAAGACAAGTGCGGCGTTGAGTTCTGCCACTCAGCACGCAATGCCTCAATGCGGCGGAAAGTGGGGAACAGAATTGTTAAAAGAGAACGGAGTGTCTTATAACCTAGGTTCTCAGGTCCCTCTGCATACAATCTAACAATATATACTACTAAAATATACATTTTTAAATTTATTGTTAGTGTCAATAAATTTTTTATCGCCAGGTACAGTGTGACAATACCCTAATCTATTTAGTAGTACATTAGTCATATCTATACAATAATCAAAAATGTTAATTCATATTAATGAATGACTTTAAAAACAACATTTTTTACGTCATTTACGGTAAATAAATTGATGACAAAAATAAAAATTCTTACGAAATTTACTGAGAAAGTATAGCTTAAATAGCTAGTAACAAAATCAAATTTTAAAAATAATTATCGCCACTTTTGATATCATGACTTTATTGAATTTAAAAACAAACGATTCTGTAAACAATACAAATTATTTTGATGTTATGAATAATCTGTAGGTACATATTATTATAACAAAAACAGATTACATTTCGTTTTTGTAGCTTATCCAAGTACAATGGAAGTAAAGATATAAACATTAGAATTTAAACGTGACCTTATATTTTTGTTGTTTAATTGAGACATTTACGTATGTTTTTACGTTAAGTTTCTAGACTTAACAAAAAATATTACAGTGTAGAATGTGTTATGTTATATAACATCAGGTATATTATATCATATCAATTCGGCGGAAAGTGGGCAACGGAGTGTCTTAACACTAGGTTCCCTCTGCCTACCCTGCTGTATGCGGAATACAGCGTGAAGCCATGTCTGTATGTATGTTTTATTTCTTTTTTTTTAACTTCACGCTGTATTCCGCATATAGCAGGGTAGGCAGAGGGAACCTGAGAATCTTGTGTTAAGACACTCCGTTCTCTTTCAACGAATTCGGTCCCCACTTTCCGCAAGATTGAGGCGTGTTGAGTGGCGGAACTCAACGTCGCGCGCAACTCGCTCAACGCGCTTTGCCTTGTTACCAAACCCAGAAAATGAAAATACTTAATTTCCTGGAGTGGGAATCGAACCCACAACCTGTCGCTGTTTACAGTCGCACACTTGTGCCTCTGCGCCACGACAGGTTTATGTATGTACATATAAGGCTTTGTAGCTCAAGCTAAGAAGGTTCTAGGTATGTAAGCTCTATAGATGCGTTGATTTCAGGTATTTTCGCCTCAATGTTTTTATTAATAAATTAAAAAAAAAGAGGAAGTTATCAATTCTGTACTTTTGTGATATATTAACTGTATTTTTATGTGTGTTACTGCATTAAATTTTAATGGGTGCGGCCATTTTATGACTCTTTTTTAATATGCTAGCTAATGTTTCTGATGGCACCACCAATTTCTTCAAGATCTGGTGACTAGATTGTAACATATTCGTAAAAACAACCGTTAATTTAAATTTACTTGAAGTCTGTTTTCTTTTTTTGGGTCTTAATTATTGCATCAATATTTTTCTTTTTAAACTAAATGTACATATAAATTATAGAATTAGGTTTTTTAAATAATAATATTGTACTATTTAGTAATAGCAGAGCACTACGGATAATTTATTGAAAATCATAAAGTATAGGCCCATGTCGTGACGCAGAGGCACAAGCGTGTGACTGTAAACGCGACTGGTTGTGGGTTCGATTCCCACTCCAGAAAATGTAAAAGTTTAGTATTTTCATTTTCTGGGTTTGGTAACAAGGCAAAGCGCGGCGTTTAATTCCGCCACTCAGCACGCAATGCCTCAATTCGACGGAAAATGGGGAACGGAGTGTCTTTACACTAGGTCCTCAGGTTCCCTCTGCCTACCCTGCTGATATATTCATATGTATATAGTAAAAAGAGGTTATTTTAACATTATCAACAGACGCTCTAACTTTAAAATAGTAAATAATAAAGATATTTGGTAATAGTGGAGCACTGTGGATAATGTAAATTATGAATCATAATGTATTGGTAACAAGGCAAAGCACGGCGTTGAGTTCCGCCACTCAACACGCAATGCCTCAATTTGGCGGAAAGTGGGGAACGGAATTGTTGAAAGAGAATGGAGTGTCTTAACACTAGGTTCTCTCGTTCTCTCTGCCTACCCCGCTACATGCGGGATACAGCGTGAAGTTAAAAAAAATGTATTAGACTTGTGCATCCCACTATAATTGTTTCCCCGAGTGCGATCCCAAAACCATTCGCGTTTACAGACATCGTTCCACTGCGCCACGTTTAATGCACTAACAAAAGGATGAATAATAACAAACATTATAGGGTCGAATTCCACAAAGTTTATTATCTTTTTATTATTTTTTTACCGTTCTATGACCGTAATACATTAGCTTTATTTCCCTTTGAAAAATCACTTTTTAATTAATCCACAGCGAGTTTTCTGAATGAACCAGGCATTCCTAAATACTCTTCGTTAAACTTGATTTGACTCCGTTTAGTTTCATCTGTTACGAGCTTATTGCACTCATCTACGATTGTTCTTGCTTCTTTTGTTCTTAGGCAATCTTTCCATTGATCTTGAAAGAAAAAAAAACATTAATATATTTTTTTACTTCGTTATTAAAATTAATGAATAATTGTTTACTTTGTATAATGTGATTAAAACATAATTTAATACGAAAACAAAGAATATCCTTTGTATGCAGAAAACAAAAAAACATTTGATGGTATCGCCTGTTGTGGCGCAGAGGCACAAGCGTGCGACTGTAAACGCGACAGGTTATGGGTTCGATTCCCACTCCAGGAAATGTAAAATTTAGTATTTTCATTTCTTGGGTTTGGTAACAAGGCAAAGCGCGGCGACTCAACACGCAATGCCTCAATTTGGCGGAAAGTGGGGAACAGAATTGTTGACAGAGAATGGAGTGTCTTAACACTAGATTCTCTGGTTCCCTCTGACTACCCCACTATATGCGGGATACAGCGTGAAGTTAAAAAAAAAAAATGTTATCGTAATTTGAAAATATCAGCTTTTTCTCTTCCTTTATTCCTCGACATGTTGTATAAATTTAGTAATAATATCAGTGGCGAGGGGCGAAAATTTTATTTAGACAAGCCGTTAAATTTATAGAAGCTGCTATACGACTATATTCAGGGAAGCCGGTAAATTTTAGAGAAGCCGGTATATTTAGGGAAGCCGGTATATTAGATTTGAAACAATTTCACTATTGAAGTTTGGTGATGACTTTTTTTTAGGGGGCTATAGATGTTAGAGCTTGTTTTTTTTGCAATTATATACCCAACATTTTTCTGGTGATCCTTTTTTTTGGCTCTCCACCTTTCTTGACCTTGTTTTTAGTTAACTTAATTACAATTTAAGCTCCACATTTTCCTGGCGACCGTTTTTTTGGTTTGCATTTTAAAAATTAAGGTAAGCCGGTGGGAAGCGTGTTGTATGGACGCCCTGCCACTGAGATACATGTATCTGACACGTGGATATAATTTTGATTTACTTAAATATTTTGCTAAATATTTTTCTTTGTTTAGTGTGTGATTAATATTTAAATTTATTATATATATACTTAATAAATGTCCTCTTCTGTCAAATGATCGTCTTAGCAATAATCTTCGGGTAAAATAAATTTGTAAGAATCTCCCTTAAGAGATAACAACAAGAATAAGTTATAAATTATACAAGAATCGATGAAGCTGGATAAGAACTTAAATGCTAGATCATGTGGACGATTTTCAAGAGCCACGGGGTCGAGTACCTTATCGTTCAAAGTTTTATATGATTCTGAATATTTTTCTCTCTTAATACTTTTCCCTTTTATACATAGCTTCACGCTGTATCTGGCATATAGCATGGTAGGCAGAGGGAACCTAGTGTTAAGACACTTCGTTCCCCACTTTCTGCCAAATTTGAGGCATTGCGTGCTGAGTCTCGGAACTCAACGCCGCGTTTTGCCTTGTTACCAAACCCAGGAACTGAAAAATTCCATTTCCTAGAGTGGGAATCGAACCCACAACATGTCGCGCTTACAGTCGCACGCTTGTGCCTCTGCGCCACGACAGGCATTTATGTGAAAATAAAGCACGAAGATGAATATTTTTAATCTTTCTTTTGTGTAATTTTGCAAAAAATTACATACATAGTTTAGTGAAGAAAAATAAATATAATATTGTTGCTTTATTTGAATTGAGAACGGAATTGTTGAAAGAGAATGGAGTGTCTCAACACTAGGTTCTCTGGTTTCCTCTGCCTACCCTGCTATATGCAGGTTACAGTGTGAAGTTAAAAAAACATATATATAAAATTTACTGGCTAATTTTTCACAGCTTGGTCCATCACCACCATAATCCTTAGGGAGACATTCTTTAGGTATCTCCTTATATAATTCTTCGTAAGTTTTGTGTACGTGAAGTCGACTTGCTACTTTTTCTCTAAGGCCTTGTTTAATTATAAATACGACTTTGTCTACGAACGATGGTGCATTCAGTATATGTATGCCTTTTATTTTAGTACCAAAAGCTTCCTGAAAATAAAAGAACGGATAAATAAATAACTGTTCTTTTTTAGCTTCACGCTACAGCGTGCAGTATATAGCAGGGTAGGCAGAGGGAACCTGAGAACCTAGTGTTAGGACACTCCATTCCCCACTTTCCGCCGACTTGAGGCATTGTGGACTCAGTGGCGCAACTCAACGCCGCGCTTTGCCTTGTTACCGAAGCCAGGAAACGAAAATACTTTTACATTTCCTGGAGTGGGAATCAAACCCACTACTTGTTACGCTTACAGTTGCACGCTTGTGCTTGCGCCACGGTAGGCGATAATATAATAATTCGATTAAATATATATTTTAATTTTTTACTATATATTTATCTAGATGACTTTATAGTAATAAAAAAAAAATAACAACAAAAAGAAACATGATTCCAAATAAAATGCTGTAAAAAATTAAGTTAAATATTTAAATTAAATTAGGTATTTAAATTGGAAGTACTAGCTATCGTTAGCCCAGTAAAAAGTTATGTGGTAGGCACATAAAATAATATAATTGAATTGAGAACCTCCTCCTTCTTAAAGTTGGTTAAAAAAGTAAGATAAAAACAATTATTTTATTTAGTACACTTTCCTGCCCACTTAGCAGATTATGTGGCGAAAATCATTACTAGCTTTGTGTAACTTTACCAGGAAAAGGCATATATTTTCAAATGCGAGTTATAAACCTTTAAAGATATTAGCAACTTCACATCCATACAAAACAAGACAGGCAGAGGAAACCTAGTATCACAACGTTCTCTTCTTCGCCTTCCGCCCTAATGATAGATGGCGTTTGGATGGTAAAAGTTAACACCGCATTTTGTCTCTCCAGAGCTTCATATACATATATAGCTTCACGCTGTATCCCGCATATAGCAGGGTAGGCAGAGAGAACCTAGTGTTAAGACACTCCGTTCCTCTCTTTCCGCCGAATTAAGGCATTGCGTGCTGAGTGGCGGAACTCAACGCCGCGCTTTGCCGTTCTACCAGACCAAGGAAATGAAAAATTCCATTTCCTGGAGTAAGAATCAAACCCACAACCTGTCGCGTTTACAGTCGCACGCTCGTACCTCTGCGCCACGACAGGTGTTAGGCTCTCCAGAGCGAGGAAATGAAAATCATTCCTCGAGGAAAACATTCCACGATTGAATTGAAATGATTTTTATATAAAACAATTATTTCATCATTCTTCTATAGTCAGTCGCTGAGCCATTATGCTAAGTATTTCAGAGATAGATGTATAGATATTCCTTAATAATTAAAAAAATTATTCAGGAATTTATTGTTACTAAAAACTTATAAAAACTTACTGTGCACAATATTTCCCCTTTTTTTAATATTAATGGATTTAGTTTGGATATGATACTGAAGTTAACATTTTTAAGATCTATTATAAATCGTTCAGCACATGAATAGTCGTGATATAATCTGTATTCTCCAACCTGAAAAAAAAGATCACTAAGATAAGTAATGTCAAAACAATAAAACAATTTAAGTAAGGTCTCCCTTGTAAAATATAACAAATAAAATAAAATATAAAGTATGTTTTATAACAATTTACTAATTATATTAAATTATATAACTTTATTTGGCTTTCAAGGTAAAGAAACCGACAGCACCTTTTACGCTAGTCGTAGCCTGTGACTTAGTTTGCATTAACATTATGTCGCAAATATTTAAATCCAGTTTTTCTAATTTTTGTATGACATTCCGATAATTCTCTCTTATTATCCCCTACATCTCAGAATACACAATTCAATCGAAATCAAATCTACAATTATCGTTATACATATATGATCAGATCATTTCCTAATGATAACTATGAGTTATTATAATCTAACATCTAATTTTTATGATAGTTAATAAATAAAATATTATAATATAATACATACATATACGTAAACTTACCAAAAGACAATATCTCATATAAGCTAATATGTTGAATTCATCCATCCTTCCCGGTACTATTTGTGTTACATGAACTCTGGAATATTCCTTAGGACATAACCGTGGTAGAGGTACGAATATTCTGTTAAATTAATTTCAAGAACTTTGAGAATTAAGATTAAGCTATATGTAGAAAGATAGTTATTACAAAAATGGGTATTACTATTTTTTATAAAAAAGTATTGTTAACAATACTAAATAATAATTAAAATGTATGGACGCCTGTCGTGGCACAAAGGCACAAGCGTACGACTGTAAACGCAACAGGTTGTGGGTTCGATTCCCACTCCAGGAAATGCAAAAGTTGGAATTTTTCATTTTCGGGTTTGGTAACATGGCAAAGCGCGGCGTTGAGTTCCGCCACTCAGCACGCAATGCCTCCATTCGGCGGAAAGTGGGGAACGGAATTATTGTAAGAGAAGGGAGTGTCTTAACACTAGGTTCTCAGGTTCCCTCTGCCTACTCCGCTATATGCGGGATACAGCGTGAAGATAAAAAAAAAAGAAAAAAATGTGTGTATAAACATTATTTAGTATGAATTATTTTTATAATTGATGTATTGTTTATTTGTATCATAATTTTTTTTAGCATTGGAACGACTAAAAGTGTTCGTAGTGAAAAAGTTATCATGGCAATATGTTTTCTTTTATTCCATATTCAAGGAGTGTATATAATTTATATACATACATACGAATAATACAATATATCTTTAACAAATAAATCTGATAAAGATTAGAAAATATTTATTGAACACAAATGTTGAAATATTTAGAAATATTTATTTAGCTAAATTTTACTTTGACATTTCAAAAAAAATAATTCTTTACATTATTGTTAAATACGATCATTGCTCTTAAAATTTGGAAGGCGAATATAATAAATCGCTTTTATGTATATTTAAAGAACGATAATCAATTTATTTCGAAATAGGCATTTGTAGGATCATTTTAAATATAATTATATATTTAAAAATAGAGAGAAGCCTGATCAGAGGAAAATCGCGGCTTCACGCTTCGTTCCACATATCAGAGTAGAATTCGAGATATTACGTGTTAAGTGGTGGTTTCTCCAGAACGAAGCAACGAACATTATTCCTCCTAATGTCGCGTTTACACTAAGACGCAATTGGACAGAGGAGGTGAACGTAATGACCATTAAAAAAGGACGCCTTATTCTTTTGGGTTGCCTGGGGTCGCAAGTCCCAGAACTTATTTTAAGCTTTTCTTGAATCAAAATGACACGTGAACGGTGAAACCACGAAAAGTGCTTAATCTCCGGACGATATTGATCGCCGGATTTTAGGGGAGTACTAATACCTATTAATAGTATTCATATATTGTCTATTTGCTTAAAATGTGATTTTGGCTAGCAATATTTATAGATTTACAGATGGTACTGGTTACGAAAATACTATGTGATGTCCAAATTTAGATTATGTCTAGTAGCGATTTCTTGAGTGAGTAGATACTTTGTACCAGAACTGTTCATATGTCAAACCAAGAATTGAAGATTTTCTTTTATCACGGGATTTTGTTTTTCAAGAATTAAAATGACAAGAACCATATAATAATGACTAGCTTATAAAAGAACTGTGTTTGACAATTTAAAGAGTTATAACTCTTGCAATGATTTTCCCTATTTTCAACCTAAGATATATAAGAAAAGTATAAAGTTATGTACTATTACGAAAAAATATATATATTCAATGAACGTAAAATACAGATAATATTCTTGTAATTCTCTTCGTTGCACCTTGCACTCAGTAAAAATAGTAAATTTTAGTTTTCAAAAAGGTAAAACTTGAAAGTTCATTGAGCCAAAAACCGTGGGATCTCAATATCTTTCCGCTTGTAGTTCTAAAGTTATTTCATAATTAATAAATGATAAAAATTTAAAGTTCTTTGAATTGAATATTTAAATTATTAAAAAATACGTGTTGACTCAAACACAGTTTAATAATGTATATGTCAGTAAAAATACAAAATAAATATTTAATTTTATTTTTAAATCTCCATGTTTTATATTCTAATTAAACAAAGTCTGTTAATATCAATTCTTATATAAATTTTCGGTCTAATTTATATATATATATATATATATATATATATATATATATATATATATATTAAAAATAGGCGCATATTAATTTGATGTATGACAGACTATAAATGTCAGTCAGTGAAATATCAACAAAACCTTCACCTCAGTTGCAAAAAATGAAACCATTTTTATCCGTTTCTAGTGGCACTGGCAAGGATATTAGATTCATGGCATACCATGATAATTGGAGTGCTCAATATTGTGCTGCAATATTTGTTTATATTGATACATTAATAAATAAATTCAGGTCAAATTTATAAAACCGTGTTGAAAAGTAAAAATATTTAAAAGATTCTTTACGATTGACACGAACACAAGTACGTCTATAGAGAAAAGAGAACATGTTAGAAGAGATTCAAATAAAGTATAATATGGTTATCGTGTCTAGTGCATGAGGCGGAAACACTAAAATTTTAGACGTAAAGTAGTTATCACGTAGAAGTTACGAGTGTCTCCATACGCCAAAGCGCTTTGAGAAGATAATAGTAATGCATTTCGAGCACAATTTGGCACATCCAACCGTTTAATGTAAGAAATAATAGCTTAAAGTACAGTAATATTAATGTAGAAAAACAAAAATATACTTGTTTATATCTGATTTTACTCAATATGAGTTCTTTGTTAAGAATTTTCATTATTCAACATCTTTTTTATTGTTTTTCGAGATTTTTTTTTTTTATTATTTTGTCCTGAATACAAATTTTGAATTTTTGAATTTAACATATATTTTAATCTTTGTTAAATTTCAAATTCGTGTCATGTGATGCTTAAGTTATGAAATCGAATGCCATGTTTCCACCATTAAGTAAAATAAGCCTTACCATATATATATCAAATATTTACGTTTATTTTTATAATTTTATGTATTTCTAATTATCTTTATTGCTACAAAAAATATTTTGTTTTTTTCTGTACTTCTTCTTCATATAATCTTTAACTGATTAAATTACAAATTCCTCCTATCGCGTTATTTTCACAAAACAAAGGTTTATATTCTAAATCTTAAAGATATCATAGCAGTTTTGACAAAGTGACTTCTAGCAACTTCTTTTACAGATAATATCGTAATTAACAAATTTTTATGCACTAACTAGCAAGTATATTCGAAATTAAAACTACTTACATATTATCGTTAAAATTTTCAAATTCTTCAATACTTCTGTTTAGACATACGTCATGAAACATTCCCCTCATTGTAAGTATTTTTTCGATTTTAATTTTTGTTGCTTCCACTGAACCTCTGGCCATAATTAATATTCTCTCTAAGATTCTATCATCTGAAAAATACATATTACAATTACAAATACATCCTTACTAATATTATAAATGCGAAAGTAACTCCGTCTGTCTGTCTGTCTGTTACGCTTTCTCGCCTAAACCAATGAACCGATTTTGATGAAATTCGGTATGAAGATAGAACGGTACGAACGGTATGAACTTCGGAAAGGACATAGGTTACTTTTAATTGCGAAAAAAATGGTAGAAGAGGTTGAAATAGAGGATGAAAGTTTGTATGGAAGTTATTGTCAAATATAAAATCATGTAAGATAGTTCAACTGTTTACAACTTTCACACCTAACAATCCACTTAACCAATTTTGACAAATAGTCTAGACCTTGGGAAAGACTATAGGCTATTACCAAGTCGCGGGATATAACCGAATTCCACGCGGGCGAAGCCGCGGGCGGAAAGCTAGTTAGTAAATAAAAGTGACGCTATTGTAGAGCTGAGTTAAAACATATTTCATTTAATTGTGTACGTTTAATTTCCACTTGGTAGAACGTTTTTGACAATATTTTCTAGTCTGGTTATATAAACATTGAATTCCATCAATCTAATGCAACTATGTGATTTTAAAGTGGACGGAAATTGTCCCCAGTTCCCGTCCAGAATGTACAAGATATAGAAAATTGTATAATATATTTTTTTAATATACAAATGTCTTGTTTTATTACAATGCAATCTTAATTTGCATTTTCATTGAATGGTTTGGTTGATTCAACTGGATTCTGTAGATGTTCATTTTCAAAAAGTAGGATTGATGTAGAGTGTAGTGCGGCACTAACTTCTCATTGACCGTAGTCAATTTATTTACCAATATCTTCATGAAGGTATTGGAAAATAAGTTTAAATTAGATATTTCTAGACAATAAATAATATCTCAAATATAAAATCTATATATTTTTTCTATACCCTACACTAACCCTATTTTTAAAAAAAATTTTTTTTTTTTTTTCAGCTTTAAACTTTTCCCCTTGTAGCAGTGTAGGTAGAGAGAACCTCGTGTCAATATATTTTATTCTCCGTTTTCGCTTTCGTTTGTTGCGTGTTTAGTGGCCACACTCATCACCGCGCTTAATCTTATCAAATCGGGGTAATGAAAATAATTTCAATTTAATGAAATATTATACTAGACTAGACGCTAAACCACTGCTTCCTGCCGAATCTTACTTAAATATTGTAATGTTGGTGCCAGATGGTCCTGTTTTTTGCACCAATCCTTAATAAAATCCAAACTTTCGCTTAGTGTTTGTAAATCGTTCAAGTTGTACATCTCTAGGACCTCTTGCTTTTCTTTTTCTGTCACTATGAGAAGGTCATGTTGTGGCATAGTTTCCATGTTTAAATGAATCTGAAAAAATAACATATTACTTTTCAGTTACAGTTCCAGTACATTTTATTAGATAGTTCAACTGTATCAATGACATTATAGTATGAGTAAAGAACAGAGTGCTCCATATTTAAGCTCTCCCTGCTCTTCTTGTGACATGGGTGCGATACAAAAAAGTAAATAGTTAAATAATTTAAGAAAAAATATCAAAAGAGACCCACATAAAGGTGTCAGTATCTCATTATACCTGGCATCCTGGCAAGGACTAGTTTCATCTTATGAAAATATTGTATTCTCATTGAAACAGTATACGTATGTAAATATCCAAACAAATTCAGATTTGACGTCAGCATCAATAAACATATACAAAATATAACACTGAGTACAATAAAACACAATAATAATATATTTACGATATAATATCTTTCCACGGTAAACGAGTTTATTTACGTTTATAATTAGTGCAATTATGTGTATTACCTCTGGCACAGTTCTCGTAAATGGTTATAAAATAACAAGTACAAGAGAACTAGAAATTAATGGTAGAATTCCTTGTGAACCTATGTAATAGCATTATTAATAATTGGCCTGTCGTGGCGCAAAGGCACTGTAACTGCGACAGCTTGTGGGTTCGATCACCACTCCAGGACATGTAAAATTTAATATTTTCATTTCATGGGTTTGGTAACAAGGCAAATCGCGGCGTTGAGTTTCGCCACTCAACACGCAATGCCTCAATTTGGCGGAAAGTGGGGAACGGAATTGT
This sequence comes from Philaethria dido, assembly GCA_033558755.1. NCBI lineage: Eukaryota > Metazoa > Arthropoda > Insecta > Lepidoptera > Nymphalidae > Philaethria > Philaethria dido. The sequence continues at coordinate 51,997 of JAKGSA010000588.1, forward strand.
TGTAAGAGAACCGAGAGCCTTAACACTAGGTTCTCTGGTTCCCTCTGCCTACCCTGTTACGTGCGGGATTCAGCGTGAAGTAATAAAAAAAATAATAATAATTAGCTTGCCATTATCATAGTGCAGTGACAGTAACGTACTCACGAAGATTGTGGGTTTGATTTCCAATTGTTAATAAAATTTTAATTTAATATTTTGTCCTTACTAATCGTGTAATATAATGTTATTAGTACAAAAATACTGTCTATTTACATTTATTTGTCAATCCTTCATAGCTCTTTCAATTGATTTATTTACTTCACTCGTTATATAAGCTGCTTCATGGTTAATCCCGCATATCAAGGTAGACAGACACTCAGACCGTTGGCTTATTTATTTTCTTCATATTAATTTAGAAATGTGATTAGAAAACGTATGAAAATTTTAACGTAGCAGAACTCAAACCCGCGCTTCTTGGAAACACGAAACACGTTCGAGACTGATATATGCTTGTTATAACTTATTCGTTATTTCTTCATGGCGTGACGCTGTATCCCGCATAAAGCAGGCAGAGGGAACCTACTGTTAAGACACTCCGTTTCCCACTTTTCACCGAATTCAACACTTTAAAAATAGTTAATGAAACTTCCTCTCTCTGGTTATTACCGGATATATATTTTATATTTAAAACGCGGCGTTTAGTTCCACCACTCAATACTCAATCCTGTCGGGATGTAAATAGGCGGAATGGGACGCTAAGTCTCCTTAATCTTTTACATTTACAAGACTACATTGTATTGTATTAATTTAAATCTGTTTTTATTCTACGATTGCTAAGATTTTTTCGTATAAAAATACAATTGGCAACGTGTTTTAACAAAAAGGTGCATATATTTTATTAAATTACGTTGAATTTTTTTTCCTCTATCCCACCCCATGCTTTCCCCAGAATGTGGTGGTTCCGATAACGAACTACTACATTGTCCTCCCCTTCCATCTGTATCGTCTAGACGATACATACCTACCCTAGGTAGGCAACGCATTTACATCACCTCTGGTATTGTAAATGTCTTTGGGCGAAGGTAGCCACTTACCATCAGGTGGTCCTTCTGCTCGTTTGCCATCCGTTATCCATAAAAAAAAGAATATACGTATTAGATTAACAAAAGGCCACAAAGCAATTATGAGTATTTAAAACGTGATGTGTGTGCGGTCATTGACTACAATCTATTTAAAAAAATTTATAATGTATATTATTTTCTACTTTTTTAAAATAATTTATACAAAAAACTTAGGAATAATAATTCTTTGTTACCATGTTTTATTTTATTTTAAAAAATGTAGCACGTTTGCTGTTTTATTACTGTTTTTATTACATTTTGTACAGAACATTCCGTTAATAGTTCTCTAGTTTTTTATCTAGATAGATTTAAATTTATACTTGCCGTGTATAAACTAGAAACTGTCTGACATTTTCAGTTATAGCTTTAGTATACATAACTATATAGTCAGTATTATTAGTTTAAAAAAAAATTAAAATTTTACCATAATGCGCTGAAAAGTAACAATATTACGAATAACTCATAAACTACCTATTAGATTCTAATGAAATTTAAATACGGCCATATGAGAAGCATCAAATATAAAAAGAAACAAGTTATGCGTTACACAGTTAAAAAAAAATACAGTCGAATTGAGAATTTTACATTTCGCATGCGCACTCTACGTATGAGCCAATAAAAATACCATTAAACAATTTAAATAGATAAAACAAAACAATATTATTATGAAACCATTACGTTTTACATCTTCTACATTGTGCGTTCAATCACTTTTAAAATATTTACATAAGATTTTTTTTTTAAATTGAGAAAAAAATTGTAAGTTATTAAAAAAAAAAAAAACAAATAATTGTATTAAAATCAAGCTTTTAATTACTTGGATTTACAAATCGAATTAAAAATAGAAGTAGGTAACCGTAAAATATTCCGTTTTTACAATTCCGTTTTAAATTCTACTATAATAAAAGCCGAGACGATAAATTTAGGTGCAAATGGCTTACAATAGTTTAAACATCATATAATTTGTTTATAAAATTTGTTATTATATACCTTGAAAACTAATATATTTTTGCAGCTTCACGGTTTTTCCCGAATAAAAGGATAGTCATAGAACTTAGTGTCAGGACAGTTCCTTTTACACTTTTCGACCGAAACTGAAACTGCGTGTTGTGTGACGGAACTTAACGCTGCGAAAGCTTCTTAAAGAAGAAGCTATTACGAGAGTGGAGAGAAGAAAGTCATTTCAATATAGTAATATCCCTGAAGCCTATCGTGTTTACAATCAAACGTTGTATTCCTACGTTGATCACTTCTTCATAAAAGCATAAATGGTTTATTTTTATTGTAACAAGGTTAACAAACTGCATAAGTTACGATTTTTTGATACTTTTAAAGAATATGAGCACAACAGGAGCACTAAAATCTACAAGTTTCATATTTTCCTTATATTCTATGGCCCACAAAATTTAACCAGATGGAGGAACGAATTAGTTTTAAAAATACATTTTATATAAGTAGAAATTAAGCATTAAGCAAACGCCTGTCGTGGCGCAGAGGCACAAGCGGGCGGCTGTAAACGCGACAGGTTGTGGGTTCGATTCCTACTCCAGTAAATGTTAGTATTTTCATTTCCTGGGTTTGGTAACAAGGCAAAGCGTGGCGTTGAGTTCCGCCACTCAGCACGCAATGCCTCCATTCGGCGGAAAGTGGGGAACGGAGTGTCTTAACACAAGGCTACCTCTGCCTACCTTGCTATAGGCGGGATACAGCGTGAAGCTATGTATGTATGTATAAATTTTATCTCAGTAGAATTTAAGACCGCAGCAAGTAGTCAAAACATTCTATCTCATGTTCTATAAATACCAAGACACGATGATCTTTTAAGAAATATTTGAGAGATTTATATAATATTTTTTGCTTATTTATATACTATAAAGAATTAAGAGGATTTTCATTCACAAGTAACATGATATCATTTTTCCTTTCTACACCTATACGCGTGCAAAAGAAGTAAATATTTATTATTTTTCTTTTAGCTTCACGCTGTATACCGCACATAGCAGAGTAGGCAGAGAGAGACCAGAAACCCCAATGTTAAGAAAATAATTTGTGGCATGGATAAATTTACGTAAAATTCAAATATTAACAAAATGCCTCTAGGCGTAAATAAATATAAAATTCTATTGTAATTCCATTATTGAATACTTCAATTAAATGCGGCGTTGAGTTCCGCCATTAAACACACAGTGCCTCAATTTGGCGGAAAGTGGGGAACGGAAATGTTGAAAGAGAATGGAGTGTCTTAACACTAGGTTCTCTAGTTCCCTCTGCCTACTCCGCTATATGCGGGTTACAGCATGAAGTTAAAAAAAAATTAAATGCACTAAAAAGTCAAATTATTACGTATAACTCAAAAACTGCTTGTCACATGTTAACTAAATTTAAATGGGACCACATCGTAAGCACTACCTATCATATAAAAAGAGAATCATCAAAATTAGTTCACCCAATAAAAGGTTATTCAGTAACATACATAAAAAATACAGTCGAATGGATAACCTCTCCCTTTTTTTGAATAGAAAGTGTATAAATTTTTCAATTGCAACAAAACCATTCTATGAATGTTACTAAACTTGACAATAACTAAGCATTTCCACATTTAATATAAACCTTGGTATATTAGATGTTATGAGAAATATTTACCTGTAAGTGTCCGGTTGTTCACAACAGCACAGGCCGACTAAGAATTAACCCAAAGTGTTATAGTCAGTTACAAGGATATCACGTATTATATATCTAATTTGTATATGTAAATGATTTTATCCGACAGTGAAGGAACAGTTATATGACTTTAGATTTCTTTTGTGTTAAAGGCTTCTAAGTCGTGGCGCAGTGGCGCGTCTGATTTGAACACCATTAATTGTGGGTTCGATATCCACTCGGGTGAATGTTTATTTTAAATATGTGTTCTTTTTTCTTGTTTTTTTTTTTAACTTCACGCTGTATCCCGCATGTAGCGGGGTAGGCAGAGGGAACCAGAGAACCTAGTGTTAAGATACTCCATTCTCTTTCAACAATTCCGTAACCCACTTTCCGCCGAATTGAGGCATTGCGTGTTGAGTGGCAGAACTCAACGCCGCGATTTGCCTTGTTACCAAACCCAAGAAATGAAAATACTAAATTTTACATTTCCTGGAGTGGGAATCGAACCCACAACCTGTCGCGTTTACAGTCGCACGCTTGTGCCTTTGCGCCACGACAGACGTTTTTTAAATATGTTGACTATGGTAAGCCAAAATGCGGTGTTCAAACAGCATAATATTTATTATTGTTGATGCTATTTGGTGCAGTGAGACAGCGTAGAAGTGTAAAAGCGATTGGTTGTAGATTCAATTTCTATTTCATGTTCCCGCTTTGATGGGACAAGGTGCGGCATAGAGTTTCGCCACTCAACGCGCAGTCCCAAAAATTTAAAAAGTAACGGATTGACAAACTCCTTTTAGTTTTTAGTCTATATATTAATACGTGAAGGAACTTTGGATCCCTTTTTACGGAAATTATATGGACGGAGGAGAATGAAACTTGGCACACTTATAGTTTATATAGCGAAGGAGTGCACAATGATAATATATTTTTAAAATAATGCATAAATAATATATTCAATTAACAAAATAAATGTTACACACACTACCATGGTTTGACATGCATGTTTATATAAAATGAAATATACATTGATAGACTACGCGTTGTTAACACGTCAACGGTAACTCCAGTAGTTATAAAAATATGTGCTCAGACTAGCATATTTAGACATTGTATGCTGTATTGCAGAGCTCTATGGCCCACTTCGTCTAACGAAAGTAGACACCTCATATAATAATTAAAAGTTCAATCGTCGCAATCAGCACTGTCTTAACTGTGGCACATAAGATTTGAAAAGATACATATAATACTCGAATCAGTGATTTGATAAACTATAACATTATGACAAGCCTTACTTTGGTAAGAAATTAACATTTTCATTTCCAATTTAAGATAGATGTTTAAGAAGATTTTTAAAAGTATTATTAACAATGAACTGTTGACATTTGCAAGGTAAGCACAATCTAATAATAATAGACCTATATATAAATATAGGTAAAATAGCGGAATGCTCGCGGTTGCGCTTGCGTGAACTATACGATTGTAATTTGATATATATGTAGATATTTCGTTTTATCGTTCAGATTCGTTCTTGCTTGAACCAGTACTCCAATTTATAATTTTATCGAATTATAAAAATAATGCGTCAATCGATAAGGGAAATTCAAATAGTGTTTGATCATTTTGCTATTAATTTCTGAATCCTACTATAAAACTATACTGTCTAAATTACTAGAGTTTAAACCTGGATTTCCCGCTTTTTTTTAGCTTCATCCCACATATAGGTCCCGGATGTAGGCAGAGAGAACCTGAGAACCTAATCTTAAGACACTCCGTTCACTTTCAACCATTCCCTACTTTATACAAAAAAATGTTCGTCAAGGATTTAAATAAAATAATATATAATTGTATAAAATATTTATTCGGTTAGATAGATAAAGGCTTGGTCAGTGATTTCGAGCAAGCTCTCAAATTGCAGGCACGTTGGGCTTGGCTCCCCGGTACGGTCAATCCATGGAATGCTATGGAGCTTCTTCTTAAACTCAAAGAGCTAAATGATGAAACTCATTAAATGCTATAGTTTTTTAATAGGATCTGTATGCAGGATTAAAACCACAGCCTGAAATAAGAAAAGTTTATGTACATCAATAACATTTAAAAAAAATTACATGTAATTTGTCTTATGATTGAAGTCTTTTAAGAGAAACGAAGCCGTCAATATATTAATATGAAACAAATATACTATGTTGTACTCAGGAGAATATGAAATATATAGGTATTAAGATATACACTTTTCTTATTTTTCTGGTTATCTGCTCCGTCTTGTTCCGCCAAAAACTTATATTGTTTTCCATGAATTCCCCTTAGATTGTTCAAAGTAAAGGCACTTCCATACGTTTTATCTTTTACAGTTATTATTGCTAAAATATTACAAATATTTAATTTATCATCAAGACGGCATAGCGTCTGATTGCAAACATGATAATTTGGGATGGAAATATTCAAGTTATATTCGACCCTCCACTCTGGTAAGATAAAATGCAACGAACTTTACCACTGTAAGGCAAGCACGAAAACTTGCGACAAAGTATTCGTATCGTAAATTTTATATGGGAAAACTTTAGTTCCTCTAATGCACGATGGGGGCGCTTTTCAATTCCCAAACAAATTCTTTCGATAACGATACGAATACGTTGTCGCAAGTTGTCGTGCTTGCTTTACTGATCACGGCATGAGTCATATTCCAACGAAGAGCCGGAAACTCTAGAAATCTTTAACACTAGTTTCTTAACCTACCCTGCACAGCGGAAAATAAAAATGATACATAAGTCTCTTAATTTAACTAAATACAGTGAGAGATGTGAAAATATTTTTATATCCTCGCATCTCTTCCAAATAAAGAAACAGTCTTAGCAAAGTGATAATAATAATAGTAATAATAAAGCCTTTATTAACAATCTAAAATTACATACAATATAT
>JAKGSA010000588.1:58760-96830 GCA_033558755.1 Philaethria dido
TGGTTACTCAGAGATGGGTCCCGGTCAATGCGTCAGATTAAAAAATATTGTTGTCTCAAAGGGGCCTCTACGTGTTGGACCTGTGTCCCCACACAAGCCTTCCAAAGGACCGGGTTCCTTTGAACCCGAGAACCTGTATCGAGATACATAATAGTAATAATAAAGCCTTTATTAACCATCTAAAATTACATACAATATATATATATATATATATAGTTTTAAATTTTTGATACCGGTAAAGATTGTTTTGCCTTAGCATAGGCCTCCCCCAAACCTTTCCACAAGACCCGATCGTGGGTTTTCCTCATCTACAGTGTGCCCGAGGCCGCTTTTATGTCCTCCTCCCATCTTTTCTGTGGTCTTCCTCTGTTTCTCTTTCCCTCTCCAGGTAGAAGTAAGTAAGGTAGAAGGTGGTACCCTTCTACCACCTGTTTTGCCCATTTGTTCATTTTGCTTCTAATAAGATGTCCTGCCCATTTAAATTTTAGCTTCCTGATATTCTTATTTATGATACTTCTACAATATTTGTTTTTTGACGAATAACATTTAGGTTAACTTTATCTTTTCTTTTTATATTAAGCTTACTTCTTTCCATGCTATGTTGACAAACTTGTAATTTCTTTATATTTTGTACAGTTAAAGTAAAGTAGCAAAGTGCTACTGAGCAATAATTATAGATTGCATTCCCACTCTAAGTAAACTGCGGCGTTGAGATTGCGACGAAAAGTGGACGAACGGAAGTGATAATAAATGAACGGAGTGTCTTGATGTTAGGTTCTCTCTGCGTTGCTCAGCGGTAGAACCTTAAAGAATGTTTCTAAAAGCACTACAGATTGTAAAAATATTTTTTGCTCTGTTTCATCTGAACATCCCTTCTTTTAAGGATTTCCCGTAGGGTACAATTTATGAATATAAAAAGAGGCCTCGCTCAGTTTGATTGAATTACGAGATTCTGGTAAACTAAAATGCTATACATAGAATTTTCACTTATTATTATATATCTTAAACTGTTTCAGGGTATAATATTTGGTATATAACACTTTAGTGTACGTTACGTTCTTTAATTTAATCACTGTCCTTTTATCAAAGTATTTAAGGTATAAACTTGAAATGTTCCAATAGCACAATATAAGATATCTAGCCATCTTTGTTTGGTGGTAGGAGGTTCGTCCTCCGTCTGGCTCGCGACCACTATCATGTCAAAGACGAACCGCCAAATATCTTATGATGTGTTCCGGTTCGATGGCATGTAAGCCAGGTTTTTCCCTTTCCCACCCATCCTTTCCCCAAAATGTGGTGGTTCCGATAGCGGACTACTACATTATCCTCCCTTTCCATCTGTATCCTCTAGGTTGGCAACGCATCTAGTACATCTCTTGTGTTGTAGATGTTCATGGGCGAAGGTAACCACTTACCATCAGGCGATCCTTCTGCTCGTTTGCAAACGCAAATGTTTCAAAAGAAGGCTAGATTTTTTTGCCATGCCTTAAATTGTCTTACCATGTATATTAGCTTAAACAAATCATAACTTAAATGAAATTTGAGTACCCAACACAATTTCAACATAATTAAATTGCAACACAATTTAAATGGTATGTTGTAAATTTAATCTTACACTTTAGATTTAAAAATATATAATTTATATTAAAAAATAACAGTATCATTAAAATATAATCAAATAAAAATACTCTTAAATAACACTTCTGGAGTTAAAACAAAAACTTTTATCACTTCTTCATTCTTTTCTGAGAACCACGCGTTGCTTCTACCTGCAGTTTATTCTTTTTTTTTTTAAACTTAAATGATATATTCTTTACTGCACTTTATAAGAACAATTAATATAGTATAAACAGTATTATTGACCAAAGGTGGACTTATTTCTAATAGAAATTTCTTCCAGTCAACCTATGGGTATGAGAGCAAGAGTAAAACATTTGCAGGTATAAAAGTACACACAAATATAAACATACATATACATATATAAATAAAATACATAATTTTAATATAGATAAACTTTAAAATTTACTAAGAAATAAATAATGAACCATATGAAGCCATGAAAAAAAAAATTGTTATGTTTTAAAAAACGCATGAAGCTGCTTCTTGTCTAATATTATTTACAGTAAATCATATTGAAAATTTCACAAATAACAAGGTAAGAATTTATATAATTAATCAACATTAAGTTTTTTAAAAGATTTCGGTATTCCCAAATTTTCCTTGAAATGTGCGCAATTACGCTCGGACTAATCATTTACGCTTATTCCAGTTTTCTTGTTCCATCTAACTAGAGATATTCCTCCCGTTGTTCTAGAATAAAAATGGATATAATAATAGCAAATTAATTTAAAAACGAAACTGGAAGAAAACGCTGAAAATAATTTTATGCATTAATCCCATATATGTATACATACATACATACATAGCTTCACGCTATATCCCGCATATAGGAGGGTAGGCAGAGGGAACCTAGTGTTAAAACAGTCCGTTCCCCACTTTCCACCGAATTGAGGCATTGCGTGCTGAGTGGCGGAACTCAACGCCGCGCTTTGCCTTGTTACCAAACCCAGGAAATGAAAAATTTAATTTCCTGGAGTGGGAATCGAACCCACAACCTGTCACGTTTACAGCCGCACGCTTGTGCCTCTGCGCCAAGACAGTCGTATGCACATGTCAATGTGATATTTTATAGCATATATATGCTATAAAATATCACATTGACATATATCGGGCGGCAAGAAGTGAAACAAACTGACTGATTGTATTATTTGTTTACTTGAAACAAAGTGTTTTAACACGCTTTTATTGGTTTTGTATTTGTATATCACTGTAACAGAAATTTTGAACGCGATTTTGACCGACATTAATATTTCAGATTAATTTGATGTTTTGCATACTTATCATGGTACGATGACAATGCAATAATTTGAAAAGTTTACTAAAAAGTAAAAAAAAAACTAGCTACACGCTTTATACCTAGCGGTATACTCAGAGAGAACGGAGCGCCAAACACTACAGTCCTTGCGTACTTTTTCCGCCCTGTCCACAGTCGTTAACCTCTTCACACATGCCCTTCTAAGGGTACTCATGCTTTTTACGTGACCAGATGAGGTTCAGGCGAAATATAGGCAGTAGAATATTATTATAGAGTAGAAAATTAGTGGCAATTTTTTTTTTCTCAGTATACACTTCACACATAGTAGGCAGAGGGAACTAGAGGACCCAATGCTAAAACACTCGTTCCATTTTAACATTTCCGTTCCCCACTTTCCGCCGAATCAAGGCATTGCGTGCTGAGTGGTAGAACTCAACGCCACACTTCGCCTTGTTTAGAGCCAATAAATGAAAATACTAAATATTTTTATATTTTTATTTCTTGGAGTGGAAATCGAATCCACTACCTACTCCGCGCCACGACAGTAATTGCCATTGACGATGTGGGGAATGCCGTGGATAATAGCTAATATTTTTTAAAACTCGTTTAGTATAATTCTCACGTATTTCGTAGTGTATAAGCTTATTAATAAGCATAACTAGTGTCTCTATTGACGCGCTATTAGCGCGTTGCCTCACGTAGCATTGCAACGTATGTATATGTCACTTTACATAAACATGGATGTCAAATTATGGTAGTGTGTGTAACATTTATTTTATTAATTTAATGTACTTTTTAGGCATTATTTAAAAAAAAATTACTTTCTGCACTCCTTCGTTATATGAACAGTTTCATTTTTGTGCCAAGTTTCATGTTCCTCCGTCCGCATATTTTTCGTAAAAATGGATCCAAAGTTTTTGGTTCACGTATTTATATATAGATACTACCTTTATTTCCTTAATTGCTGTGTTCAGTTGGTAGTCGTTTGACAATTATTGTAATTGCTTAAAGATCAAAGGACATATCTAGCAACCGCACTATTCGAATACTGTTAATTAGTGCCATTTCCAGGGGGAAGTCAAGTTTAGTAGAAATCATAGGCTCTAGTTGGTTTTTGTTGGTAATTTTACTTTTTACTTATATTTAAAAGTATTTGAATTTCTTACTAAGTATTTAAATTTTGGACCCCTTTTTACGAAAATTTTGCGGACGGAGGAGCATGAAACTTGGCACACTTATAGTTTATATAGCGAAGGAGTGCAGAATGATAGTGTCTTTTTAAAATAATACATAAGGAATATAAATAAAATGAATAAAATAAATGTTACACATACTACCATGGTTTAACATTAATTAGATTGCTAGGACGCGTTATTAACGCGTCAAAAGGGATATTAGTATAAATAATTCATCCCGTTGCTTCGAAAAATATGCAATAATTTAATAACGTGTATGCCACTTTATACACACGTGATGTTAGTCAGACAATGTTCTTGTAATGCATTATCATGTTTTTTGCACTTTTTTATAAGATTTATTTAAATAATATATGAGACTAATATAAGCGAGTCAAAAATAATAAGACATGTAAGGTCGCGATTTCGAGCTGAGAGCGGAGAACGGAGGCTGTTGACATTAAATTTTTCGTGCCCATCCTGCTGCCAGGCGTGCAGGGTAAAGTGTTAAAAAACATGTATAGAAAAAGAGATAATAACCCAATATTTTATTTATTTTTTTTATCTTCACGCTGTATCGCGCTTATAGGAGGGTAGGCAGAGGGAACCTGAAAACTCACTGTTAAGACGCTCCGTTCTCTTACAACAATTCCGTTCCTCACTTTCCGCCGAATTGAGGCATTTCGTGTTGAGTGGCGGAACTCAACGCCGCGCTTTGCCTTGTTACCAAACCCAGGAAATGATAATACTAACATTTCCTGGAGTGGGAATCGAACCCACAAGCTGTCGCGTTTACAGTCGCACGTATGTGCCTCTGCGCCACGACAGGCGTTGCATTCATTATTTATAATATAATTTTTTATCAAGTAATATTATATCTATAAAAAGCGCCAACAATATTCAAAGAATTGTGCAAACAACGTCTAAATCTAAAAAGTAAAACCCCTAAATAAGTCTTATCTGTTGTTTTATTTAATATAAACAGATTCAAAGTTCGTAAAATTTACACCTCTATGTAATTAAGATAAAGCGTCGAAACAGAGATTATCTTGGAACATTTTTCTTCCTAAAATAAAAGGGAGAATTTGTGTTGGATGTAAATTGTAAATGGTCTTTCTCAAAAGGAAGTTACTGTAACAATATTTTCCTTTACATTATTTTGCAAACTTAATAATGCAATCCTTTACTTTTTGTTTTTCATGAAATAAATGTTTATTGTGTTTGAAAAGTTTTGTTTATTCGACAGTCATTGTATTATTAGAACAATAATTGGTTATAGAAGTTTGTGCAGTAAGTAAATATTGAATAAATCACTTCTTTGTTCTAATTGCATGAAGTATGATGCTTTGTAAGAAAAGTTATCGTTTTTATAAGGACGCTACGAGTCTCTTACGCTTTCATCTGTGAATAAGTATATCGGAATAGGATTTGTTTTATAATTTTCCAAATTATTTCTACCATATTATCACCTAGCGTTCTTACCAAGATGTGTATATATTATTTCGTTTTTATTTAAATGGCATTATGCTTTGTAAAATTTCTAAGCAATTTTTAAGAAATAATAACATCACTTATAAATTAAAAAAAAAATAAATAAAAAATTTGCTTCACGCTGTATCTCGCCTATAGTAGGGTAGGCAGAGGGAACCTTAGAACCTGGTGATAAGACACTCCGTTCCCCACTATCCGCCGAATTGGGACATTGCGTGCTGAGTGGCGGAACACAACGCCGCGCTTTGCCTTGTTACCAAATCCAGGAAATGAATATACTAAAGTTTTACATTTCCTGGAGTGGGAACCTGCACACAACCTGCCGCGTTTACGGTCCCACACTTCTGCATCTGCGCAACGAAAGGAAAAATAACTACAAATATATATTACAAAGAACGCCGAAACTCACTTTATCACATTTATAGTACCAATCTAAACAAAAAATATGTAACCATTATTATAATGGTAAAAAACACATGACACTGGCATACAATATAATTGTTCTACATGTGTTCTCACCCGTAGTGAAAGCGAAATAACGATATTACACGCAGCAATAAAACCCTATCATGGAACAGAGGAAACATAATAATACTGTCAACAAACATGTAATTGCATTTGTGACAAGTCAACGTCAAAGGTTACAAGCGCTCTATGGAAATTAATGTTCTAATATAGTAAAGTGCAAGTTAGCCTAAATTAGAGGTAAGTTGGAAGAGGCAAATTGTAATTTAAATAGTAAGATGTAAATTCATCTTCTTCATTCCATAGAAAATTTAAGAAAATTTAAAAACATATAAAAAATGTATGTAGCAACGTTTACAATCTAAATTGGACGTTTAAACTATTTTTTATTTTAGTTTTGTTTGACCTGCGTCTTTTAGAATTGAGCACATTAGTTAAACCATATGTTATTATCAAGCAACATCATGATCTTAATATCTGGAAAACGGGTCTGAATATTTCTGATTCCAGAAGAAATGGAAGACCCAAGATGAGATAGGTTATCCTTAGGAAAGAAATGAACACCTGCAATAATTCGTGACAACGCGTCGGACCAGCAAAGTGAAAGAAAAAAGACGAATGTAGTAGAGACTCCACAATCAGATGAGCAGAATAGCGCGTAAGAGAGAGAGAGAGACAGAGAGAGTTGTTATCAAGCAACGAACAAGAAAAAGAATGCTATTTACTTCTTTTTTTTTTTGAGCTTCACGCTGTATCCCGCATATGGCAGGCAGAGGGAACCAGAGAACCTAGTGTTAAGATGCTCCATTCTCTTTCAACAATTCCGTTCCCCACTTTACATTGCATGTTGAGTTGCGGAACTCAACGCCGCGTTTGTTACCAAATCCAGGAAATGAATGTACTAAATGGAATTTAAAATTTTCGTTTCCTAGAATGGGAATCGAACCCACAAGCTGTCGCGTTTACAATCACACACTTATGGCTACGCGCCACGACAGGCGTTTACTCAATATTTATCTTTTATTCGTCGTTTATCTTCACTAAACATTTAAAGCGATATTTTTTTTTTAACTTTACGCTGTATCCCGCATATAGCAGGTTAGGCAAAGAGAACCAGAGAACCTAGTGTTAAGACACTCCATTCTCTTTCAACAATTCCGTTCCCCAGTTTCCGTTGAATTGAGGCATTGCGTGTTGAGTGGCGGAACTCAACGCCGCGCATAGCCTTGTTACCAAACCCAAGAAATGAAAATACTAAATTTTACATTTCCTGGAGTGGGAATCGAACCCACAACCTGTCGCGCTTGTGCTTTGCGCCTGTCGTGGCGCAGAAGCACAAGCGTTTATTAATAAGGGAAAAAAATGGATTTCTAGCTTAAATGAGTCTACTAAGCTAGACAGTCTACCTGTTTGTTACAGAACTGTAAGCTGTTACAATGATATGTAGATGGAGTAGTACTTTCATCTTTCGAATGTTAAACAAAGAGAATCTTATGTTAAGTCATTTCATTTAGACCTTTGTTATCACACCAGTAAAATAAGTATTTGTAGTTTTGTCGAATATATAATAATAAGATTGAGAGGCGTAAATAAAGAACTAAATTTGGCAATATATTTTAGTTATTCTATGTTATTTTTTGCACAAAAAGTATTCATATGTATACATATAGGAATACGTACAAAAAATAATAACAGTCCGCGTGAAACTATAATTATTGTATTATGACGTATTAAAAACGATGCTATATTTAAGATTATTGTGAGTTTAAATTCAACATTTTTAAATGAAACTATTTTTACCGGATTATTCGGAAATTATTATGTACCCAGAAACACAGTAGATTGATATAATAATTATATCCACTGACAGATGAATGCCCCTTCAGTCTACCTATGACCATGAACTACTGTAAAGTGTTCGAAACGTCAGGTTTCCAAATATGTATTTATGAATACTAAAATATACGCGATTTATCCGGTTTATATAATTTTATTTAATATGTGTATAATATGCGAAAATCTTCAACATGTTTCTTTATTAATAGTTCAGTAATAATATTAATGTTTCTTTAACAAATAGCTTATAAAAACAACTAAAAATATGTACGTTTTCTAGTTTTTCCTAATCCTGACGGTAAATAAGCAGGTGCTATGAAAATATTGTATTATTATTCTTTAGATTCGGACACGTGCATAAATTTACTGGAGATTGAGATATTTATCTGATATATGATGAGTAACATATATTTTCTTACTTAAGTACGTATAAAAATAAGAGTAGGTTAAGGTTAATTACAAAGGAAAACCTCTTTATTAAATTGTTAAAACGAATAGTTGTTATTACTCGTATAATTCATAGTACAGATGTTATTTTAAAACAAAACATATTTAAAACTAGTTACAACTACATAAAAAATATAAAGTAAAACATAAAAACGACCTTCTTGATTATAAAATTGAAAATCACTGTCTTGGCAAATAAAATGTGGCTGAAGGATGACATGAAGCCCGTCACGCCGCTATCTTGATTTTAAGCTTCCAGCTATTTTCTAGGGAATAGCACAAGTGGAATTATCATTTCGTTCCTTTAACTGATTGTTAAACCCTTTAAATAAACGTACCATTAAACTCCCTTAATATTTAAATAAATATAATTATGTATAGAGATTCGACATTGAGAACTTAAACGTGGCTCATGATGCCATTGGCTCTTTCAAACATAAAATCTATAAATGCATACAGGGATCTTGACTTACGCATGAGTTTAGCTTGTGATTTGTTGTTGTTGGCATTTATATTATATCTTTTATTTTTTCTCATCATGTTTTTTATTCTATTGTTTTTTTTATCGTATTTTTTATTATTATTGTTTAATTTTTCTTTTTTTAATTAGCTGTTAGTAAAACTGTTTTTTTTTTATTTTTGATTTATACCAAAATTATATTTTTATGATAAACTCTACTTAGCCTAATTTTAAATATAAAATAATGGAGCTTGTTGTGTCTGCCTGTAAGTGGAATAACACTGAGCAATGTAACATTTTTTTTATTATTTGTGTCAACTTTCACGTTGTGTGTATTCTGATGGTAGACCTCTTATAAATAAATAAATAAAGCTGTCATGGCACAGTCGGACAAGAAAACTATGATGACATATTAGAATTAGAGAAATTAAACTGCTAGATACTTGGTTATTTGATATGAACAGATGTAGTTATATATTTTTATTATTACCTATTAATGTTTTGTATTTAATATATTTTCTCTTTAATTTCTTTAATGAAATTACATTTAAAAAAGGTAATTCGAAATCAATGCATTTAGTTTACATTTTCTTAAAGCAAGTCAATAAATGAAACATTTTTAACGCAGTTCAAACATTAATTCGAATTAAACAGTATGTGAACACCAAGTGCGACTAAATTCCAAGTGGATAAAGTAAATAGCATATTTAACTAACTCGTAGACAACGAGAGTGGCTATTTAAGTATTAAAGGTGTTTTAGTACTTTGATACAGAAAAGTCTAATATTGGTCACACCAATAGTAGATTAATGTGTACTTTTTTATTCTATTTCTTTAAGAAGACATCAAGAGGTCGTCGTAGCTCAGCATCGCACAATGGTAATGAGTTCTACATATTGCTACTATGCTATGCTATTGGGAATGATTTTTACCCCAGGAAATTTAAAGTTTTCCTGGGTTTGGTGACAAGGCAAAGCGCAGCGTTGAGTACCGCCATTCAACAAGCGATGCCTCAATTCGGCGGAAAATGGGGGACGGAATTGTTGAAAGACAATGGAGTGTCTTAACATTAGGTTCTAGGTTCCCTCTGCCTATCCTGCTATATGCGGGATACAGTGTGAAGTTAAAAAAAAATCAACATTCAAGTTCAATTTAGTGGTGTTAGTAACCATCAAGATTTCGAAAACTAGTGAATAGAGATGAACGGAGTATCTTAACAGATTAGATTCTTTCGGCCGCCAAGCGGCAGATGTGTAAGGCCGATAATTAGATGCCGATAGAGAATCACATGACTCCCAAATGTTGAAGCAATCAGGCAAGCGGAAAATAGTGTAGCATGTAAGAAGCTCGTCAGTACTTCCATCAGGGCTTACCGAAAGCGTGACTAGCACTACTTTCAGGAATAAAAAATACAAAAAAGAAGAAGACTTATTCTAGTACTAGATAAGCACCGTTCTCATTTTATATAATTCTATTAAAGAATCTCGTATCTATGGAGTGTCAGCAGATATTTTTATAATTTATATTTGCTTACACACTTTGACTTTATTAAAATCAAAAAATCAAAATTTTCTTTATCTTGAATAAAGAAAATTTTGAATCATCAATTTACAAAGGTGTCAGTCGTGTCAGTCCTAACGGAAGCTACCACCGGCTCGGAAGGCAGTTCTGCTGTGAAGAGCCGGCGAGAAACTCAACAGTTGTTCTTTTCAAACAAAATTTTTACAATAAATATACAACCATGATGAGCCTCCCGCGTGAGCGTCAACAGCATTTAATTCCACACATTGACATCATTATAGTATTCTTGGACAGAATAATATACTTTTCTCAATAATATGTTCTTAATCTTAACTTTAAATTGTTGAAGTGGCAGATCTGTAATTATTTCTGGAATTTGTTAATGATACTAGTTTTCAATAAACTTTATCAAAGGAATTCCTTCTTTCCTTTCCTTCTTAATTCAACTGTATTTTTTTAATTATACTTCATAACTTTTTACTGGGTGAATTAATTTTTTTGTTTTATTTTTGGATGTTAACTAGTGTGCTATTGTTCCCTCTGAGATCTGACGAGTAGTTTTGTTAGTGAGTTATTCGTAATCATTATAAGTGCATTTTATTTGAAATCATTGTTTTTTAAATAAATCCATTATTTTCACGTCACACCTACAAATGTTATATACATAAGATTACATTACAACCAATTTTAAGATAGACTATGGTCGAGATACAAGGAAAAATTTACAACGAGCCTTGAACCTATAATCTTCATTTAAATTTGACTACCTCATACTATACCAGTGGCAGCACATTGTAATTATTGCCGCAAAGTTTGACTTTGGCCCAGCTAGGGGTAGCTGATTAAGTTCCGTCCAAGTTTTCAGTTCGTCTTATATTAATTTCACACTCGGTGAGTTGCTTGTCTCGGCTCAATATGGAGCAAGAAATGAAAATTAAATGCGCGCTGCGCCGCATAGTAATAGAGTGGCAATTTGGGGTATAAATTGTGTTACCGCAGCGAAATTGCGAGCGCTCATTGAAAGATAGTTGAATGCTACATTTATGGATGAATACCGCGTGAAATTTGTTGTGGCAACGATTTTCTATGCTTAATACATAAGATTATTTATAAAAAGGCCAGAGTCGTGGCACAGAGGCACAAGCGTGTGATTATAAACGCAGCAGATTGTGGGTTCGATTCCCACTTCACTCGATCTAGCAACAAGGTAAAGCGCGGCGTTGAATTCCGCCACTCAGCATGCTATGACTCAATTTGGCGGAAGGTGGGGAACAGAAATGTTAAAAGAGAACGGAGTGTCTTAATACTAGGTTCTTCGGTTCGTTCTGCCTACTCTGCTATATGCGGGACACAGCGTGAAGTTAAAAAAATATAAAAGCGTGTGATTATAAACGCAGCAGATTGTGGGTTCGATTCCCACTTCACTCGATCTAGCAACAAGGCAAAGCGCGGCGTTGAATTCCGCCACTCAGCATGCTATGACTCAATTTGGCGGAAGGTGGGGAACAGAAATGTTAAAAGAGAACGGAGATATGCGGATATGCGGGACACAGCGTGTAGTTAAAAAAATATAAAAGGAAATAAAATGAAGGAAGTAGCCAAGAAAAAGATTTTATTTTAATAGAATCTAATCCTACGAAGTGTGACATAATTGAGTTTTCTTCTGCAGTACTATTTTAGAATTTAAATACCATCATGCTATTTTCTAACGAGTTCAAATGATATAAAGTACTGGCTGAAACTCTTAGCAGCAAAAGCTGTGCTTATACTTCATAGTGTGAAAGCAATATTATGGAAGAAAAGACAAGTTCTTGTTATATACCTTTAATATATTTTTTCAATGTACCTAAAACGAGGTAGCAAATTAATTAATTATATTCATATTATGAATATTTTAATGTAAGTATAGAATTTGTATGTAATGTGTAAATCATTACGTTAATCTTTAAAAAAAAATGATTTATTATATGACGCCTGTCGTGGCGCAGAGGCACAAGCGTGCGACTGTAAACGCGACAGGTTGTGGGTTCGATTCCCACTCCAGAAAATGTAAAATTTAGTATTTTCATTTCTTGGGTTTGATAACAAGGCAAAGCGCGGCGTTGAGTTCCGCCACTCAACGCCGCGCCCACAAACTGTCACGTGTACAGTCGCACGCTTGTGCCTTTGCGCCACGATAGGCCACATCAGACTAGTTACTTAATGTTTAATAAAAACTTTCACTATACCTCTATAATATAGGGTGTCCCAAAATTAACGCAAGATTTGAATTAAATAGAAAATGTCATTTTAGTCTTTTAATAGCGAATGAATAATGAATATAAAAGCAAATGGCGGCAAAGTCAAATCTTGCGTTAATTTTGGGACATCCTTTATATATGACATGTTTTTATTTTTTTCAAATTCTATTGTTCTATAATTATAGTGCGAATGAACCTCATCCTTCATAATAAAGAAAATAATAGTTAAAATAACGAATGATTTTAATATAAGAACAAAGGTGAAATTAACAATTACGACATAACTGTGCGTAATCTATTACACTTTTTTAATTGTAATTTTTTTTTTTATTTTTTTTTAGCTTCACACTGTACCCCGCATATGGCAGGATAGGCAGTGGGAACCTGAGAAAATAGCATTAAGACACTCCGTTCGCCACTTTCCACCGAATTGAGGCATTGCGTGCTGAGTGGCGGAACTCAACGCCGCGTTTTGCCTTGTTACCAAGCTCAGGAAATAAAAATACTAAACTTTTACATTTCCTGGAGTGGGAATTGAACCCACAACATCTGCCTCTGCCTCTGCGCCACGACAGGCGTTAAATGACCTAAAGTAAAAAAAATAAGAAACCATTTATAATGGAGATTATAATTATAAAAAAAATATAGCAAAAATACATTTTCATAAGGTGGAAGCCGTTATAAGTGAATAATCTTCGGAATACTATTATGCGAGGTCATTTATAACTGATCCGTGAAATATTGTTTTGTAACACTTCGTACGATTATTTATATTTCCTGTTTCCTACAACTGTTTCCTGTTTCAACATTTTTACATACAGTCTAAACAGTATTAATGCGGTTTTAAAGTAGTAGATACATATCTTGAATTTGTATTTTTCTTCTGTATATGTTAAATCTACCGCCTGCTTGTTCACTAAATGTAAGTTACTCTGTGCCTCACTTACGTAAAATTATTGGTCATACCGAAATATTTTTAACTATTATCAAATAATAATGTAATAACAAAATGAATAAATAGCTCAATTTTTTTTAAATCAACTTCCCCTAATTGCATGAACCATTTTCTTCCAGACAGAGTGGTCAAGCCCCATATCTGTATTCTCACCGATTACAAGAATATTGTAACTTTGAAAATTTTTGAATTCAGTTAATAGAAAACACACCTTAAGTCCTTCATGTTTTGATATATTTTAGGCTTTTCAATTTCTACGTAGTACTTTTCTTTTCCGAGTCTTATGTAGCGAAGTAAGATTAATCGTGTGAATGATGTTACACTATCAAGGATGAGACGAGCGAAACGGCGGCCTTTGTGCAGATAAGAAGGATTCTGTTAATTTAAGATAAAAAATTGCCTTATTTACGTTGATGATGTAAGGTTAAAGGAACAAGCAATGTATTCTTTATATGAAATGAAATAATAAATGGCTTTTTATTTTTGGAAGTGTAACTTCAAAAATATGCGTTTTAACGGAATTTTGACCTGTAAATGGAGTATGACGAAATATTTCGTCATGAATTAATCGTAATATATTGAACGCATTACGTTCTACATTGTTCTTATCTAATAAATCTTAGAGAGGTTATATATATGTCACCATATTGACGATGCATCAAGAATTTTCATGTTCTAGCAATCTGTAGCAGGATTAACAAAAGTTTATTCCCCGTTAACGGATTAAGGTGATTTTTTTTTATTCTAGGTTTAATTTTCCACTCATCTGAGTTTAGTTGTAAAATTAATTTACAAAGGTGCTCCACATAAGCATAATTCATCTTCTCTAATTAATCACTTACTTCAAATATTTAACTTAATAGTATACTTACGTTCAGTACGTAGATTAAATCTAGCTAACTTCAAATGTAACAAAATATTTTCACAAAATCTAACATTGTGCTGACATTTCAATTGTTTGTCATTTCCAGAATTGTGTTGGAAGGAATTTTTATAAGTCAGCTCGTATGGACAAGGATGTTTTTATGTATCGAATGTTCTTTTATTGAAAGTTTTTTTTTGTTATTTGCTATTACGATCGTTCAGCCGAGCTTGGGTTATTCGTGTTAATACAATTTGGGAGATCGTAAGGATTTCGTACGCAAACATATCACACGTACATATGTTTAGGGAACGGGACCAATAAGTAGACGATACAGAATATTGCCGTTACTCCCTTTTGTACTTATTTGGAATACAAGGATTGAAATTAGTTTGAATTTTGTAAATTATTATCGATATATATATTTTTTAAAACCCTTTATTATGTAACGCACTTAGTTACGTAATTACTATTTTACATTTAAAAATGGCTATAGATATTGTATTTATATATTTGTTAGTACTGATGCCTCATAAAATGAAATTTTAATTTACTTCTCGTAACGACACTTTAGTATTTATGTACTTTACTTTATCAACGTTGCTATGTTCGTATTGATTTACCTACAGAATTTGTGCTGATGTTAAACGATAGTGAACGTACGAGTATACTATGACAATAGAAAAATAACCGAAAGTGGCAAGGTGAAACATAAATAAAGACATAATACCTAATGCAGTACAAAATGCTTGTTCTATGAAACTTGAAAATTGTTAAATATGCTTCTCATATTATTAAATTTGCTTTCAGAATAGTAACTCCCTGTCATTCTATGAATTCACCTTACGGATGCCGCGCGAGAGGATATCGGTGCAGTGTCTGAAATTGCGACACAAGTGAAGTCTTAAAGCTCAAGAATTTCCGTTCTTTACCTAACATAACTTTAAAAGAACCTTCTAATAACAGATTTGATTTTTTCTTAACTTCACGCTGTATCCCGCATATAGCAGGGTGGGTAGAGGGAACCTGAGAACCTAGTGTTAAGACACCCCGTTCATTTTCAACAATTCTGTTCCCCATTTTCCACTGAATTGAGTCATTGCGTGCTGAGTGGTGAAACTAAACGCCGCGCTTTGCCTTGTTACCCAACCCAGAAAATAAAAATACTAAACTTTACATTTCCTGGAGTGGGAATCGAACCCACAACAGGCGTTATGATATTGAAATATGCCCCAAAATTAATTAATATGTCTTATTTATATATATTAATCTTATTTTTTATCTGTAATTTATCAAGAACTGTTCAAATGCTTTGTAAAAAATTAAAAAGAAACAATACAGTGCAAGATAAGATGAAATCCTAATTAGGGTTACTCCAAAGCAGTATAATTATATGAATCGCAAATTAATTGACCCAAGCTCTGTCTTACAATAAATCTCTTCAAAGAATAATGGCCACATCAATTTCATCAGGCTCCGTTTTAATAAAAGACGTCGGTTACGATTTATCGTGAAGAACAACCGTACTGATTTTTATTTCTCCTTACTTATTACATGTTGTTTTATATATATTTTTTAGTGCATTCTTTATTTTGCTCATAATTTAATACGTTTTTTAACTGCTATCTCATTTTCTCAATTACTGTAATTTTTTATTTGTTTTTATTTTTTTTAATTTTTATTGGATGAACCAATTTTGATGATTTTTTTACAATAAATGGCAAGTGCTTCTAATGTGGTCCCATATAAATTTATATAAGATTTGACGAGAAGTTTAAGAGATATTCGTAATAGTACTTTTTGGTGCATTTCGTTTGAAGTCGGTTTTCAACGAATTTGACATAAATGTTTAAAAATATAAGAATTAAACAGAATTTACTGTATTCCAAACAATTTACAGATGTTAAACAAGCATATGGCCCATAATTTCCAATATTTAGCCTGTTTCGAGTCACCTACAAAATAGATATCATGCCTAATAAAATTTGATTACAAACTTTATTCGGGATCGTTATCAATTTATGAAGGGCACTGAGCACCTTAAGATATCATTATTTATGACCTGCCTTTTAACCTCCCGCAATTTACGCCTTCTGGTTTCGAAGCTATTATTTTTCCGAAGTAAAGGAAGGGTGAGGTATTTATTATATTGAATTTATGACGCCGTCGCGGTGAGGTTGAGAAGTGTAACATTATATATCTGGTTGTGGGTTTGATTATCAATCGGAAAGTGCTTATAAAAATAAAAAAATAAGCTATTTCCAAAATTAGTTTTAGCAGAATAACGTTTGTGCTAATAGAGTGACTAAAATTTCTAAGTGCAAGTTCTTTTATACATACATATTGTTTTTTTTATATATATTGTTTGTTTTTGCTAGCAAAACATGTAATATTTAAATTTTTATTTTCCTGTCCTGCACATAAAGCGTGACATTAGACTCCACCATAACCGGTCCAATTCGTTCTTAAGTAAACCTGGCACTTACTGTCTTTAAAATTGCCTTAACATAGTAATATACACTTAACTTCCTGTTTTTCTACTTATTTCGCTATTATAATATAGCGATAGATACGTAATGAAAAAATATTTTTTTTATCTTTTTATTTATTGAAAACATGTACAGACGTTTGGTCTACTTTTTTGTTTTAGTTTTTGTTTTAAGTATCACTTTTTATACTAACTCTACATAGCTACTTATGACTAAGGTAAGGTTTATGGAGTGATATCCTAGGATCATGCGAAGCCCGATATTGTGGTATTCGTCGCTACCCCACGTCGTGTTCCGGATTAGCCTTCTTCTTCCTGACTATGTCGTCTTTGTTGTCGCTGTAGAAAGTGTTGCTGGCGACGTGTGTAAAATTGTTACCACGTCCTCATGAACGTAGACTTCTAGCTTCAATTCAACTGATTTACTGTTTCCAGTACAACGTTCACTCTAGTCGTTATAATTTTTAGAAAATAATAAGTATATTTTATTCTTTATCTAATTCAGGTTAATTAAAATATATATATTTACATACATACATACATAGCTTCACGCTGTATCCCGCATATAGTAGGGTAGGCAGAGGGAACCTAGTGTTAAGACGCTCGGTTCCCTACTTTCCGCCGAATTAAGGTGCAATGTGTTGAGTGGCGGAACTCAAAGCTGCGCTTTGCCTTGTTACCGAGTTTAAGTTTTTTTAAGCTTGTTACCAAGCCCAGGAAATGAAAAAATCCATTTGTTGGAGTGGGAATCGAACCCACAACCTGTCGCATTTACAGTCGCACGCTTGTGCCTCTGCGCCACGACAGGCGTTTAAGGCAATGTGAAATATATTTGTGTAAAATATATTTTATTGATATAAACACACTGAGAGCATCGTGAAGCAGTTGGAAGGATTCTGACTATAAACGCGATTGGTTGTGGGATCTATTTCTACTCGAGAGTATGATAATATGTAAATTATTTTCATTATTTGCGTTTTAGTAAGACAAAGCGCTTTGCGTTGAATTTCACATCATGACACCCAATGTTCCAAATTTGGGCGAAAAAAGACAAATGGAGTGTCTCGACACTAGTAGTTACTAGTAAGTAGTGACTCTGACTACCGGGTCACGGGATATTATATACCTCTAAGAAGATGAAATCTACTGTCAAGATCCCAAAGGCATCTTGTTAGTGCAATCTGCGCTATTGAATTAACTACGCCACTACAATAGTGTGATTACTACAATAGACATCGAATAGACAATTATCGAAGCTGTGACCTTATTTCCATATGAACGCTATACTTATTATGCGTCTAGGGTATTATGTCACATTTCTTTTTTTGTTGTTTTTGTTTCTCATATTCACTGTTTCGAAAAATCTATGGAAATATGGACAAATCGTTTATTAATTGTACCGCAAATATGCAATTAGTACTGTACGAAACTGGGAGGACTTCAAGTACTTAGTATATATTTTTAACTTCAATCAGTAATAGTTACCAATCATCAATAGGGCGTATAAAACTTTAATTATTTATATTTATTTTATTAAACAAATTCCCGCAATAGAAGGATGGGCAGAGGGAACCTGAGAACCGCGTGCTGAGTGACGTAACTCCACGTTGCGCTTTGCCTAGTTATCAAATCCAGAAAAAGAAAATACTAAAATATTACATTCCCTGAAGTGGGAATCGAACCCACAACCTATCGCGCTTACAATCGCACGGTTGTGCCTCTGCGCTACGACAGGCCTCGTTATACCTCGTAATTATATTATACCCTTCATATAAAAATATATACTCCCATCGACTAACTACAGTAAACAATTAAATTAAAACACAGCTAAGCAATGTGACAAAGTCAGTAAAATTGAATTTTCCAAGCGTAAATTGCATTTAAATGTCCAAAAAACCTCTTTACATTTCCATCTTTTAGAATGAAATAGAGAAATGTATGCAACGAAAGATAAATTTGTTGCTAGCATTACAAAGAGTTTACGCTACAACTATTTTATCCCCATTCTACCGAAAAAGTGGACGCTTTTCATTTCTATTTAGTGAGCACTGATGAGTTTATTAATTACTAAAAATTTTCAGCGTTCATTATCTAATATATTTTCTATTCATAGAGAAGTAAAATAAAAACCAGTACAGCTAATAAAATATAGGCAGTTCTCGTACCTACGGCATGTTAGGTTCTTGAAATGCGCGACGTAAATCGTAACGACGGAAGTCGAGACATATTTTTTTACATGTAAAATTTCAGGGAAACGCTAATTCTCCATTATCTAATGCCGGAAATCAAAACTATTGACGTATGGTTGAGGAATAGTGTCATAAAATTGTTCGACGTAATTTGAAACTACGTAAATCAAAACGACGTAAGCCTTGACTTACGCTACTTACTTACTGCTTGTATATAAAATCTAAGTTTTATTTTTAATCTATTATTTACCAACGCAATATTAAGATATATGAAAGATTTTTTTACTTTGCAAACAAACTAATAAAATATGCCATGACTGCCATTTGACCGCACAATGCGAAATCTGCGTTGAATTCCGCCAAGCCCACGGTATTATTTATAAACGTAATAAAATTACAAAGGGTATTTCATATGCATATAATATTATGTTCCAACCCTACTTTTCTAGTTAGATGGTTTTGGTCACTATCTGAACAATATTCACCGTCATTTTCCCTAGAGCATAAGTAGAGTGGAAAAAATATACGAGATAGAATCGATACAGCCTAGTGTAGCCTTCAGGGGATTACTTACAATAATATTTTTTTGTGAAATTGAGACGTCGTGTTAGTCATAATGTTTATTATTTACAATTGGAACTTTTACCTGTTATCTTATTTGTTATAGGAGCATTTCTGTATTTTTCTTTTGCTGTTAAATATTCAAGTAGTTTCTAAAGTGCTATATACACACTTAGGTTAAGAAAAATATTACAGAAACGTATAAAACAATAGCTTGTCTTCAGTATTTATTTAAAAAAATATATTTATATAATTTTTCCTCTATTCTTGAAAAGTTTTCTGCTTAAAATTTTGTTCGTTTATAAATTACATATTATAATTCAATAGATAAAGATAAGGAGATACCTTTGTTATCTGAATTTTTAGTCATAACAATATCTATTTAATCGGAAAATCATAGTTAAATGATACTTTCTTTTCACAGTGTCCAGTCCACTGTTGCAAGATGCTTTTAAGATCTAGCTAGATTAAATTCAAGCAATAACTTTTACGTTATTAATTAATGCCATAAAATAAAATTTCATAAAGCATTCATATTTGGTATTTACAACACGAAAATATATATATTTAATTATAGGTTTTAATTGTTAACACCTGTCGTACTCGTAGCACGGAGGCACTAGCGTGCGACTGTAAGCGCGATAGGTTGTGGGTTTGATTCCCACTCCAGGCAATGTAAAAGTTTAATATTTTTATTTCATGGGTTTGGTAACAAGTCAAAGAGCAGAACGTTGAGTTCCACCACTCAGCACACAATGCCTCAATTCGGAGGAAAATGAGGAACGGAGTGTCTCAATACAGATACAGTGTGAGCTATAAAAAAAATCCTATTAATGTCTCGATGTAAATAACAGCTAAAACCTTACAATGTAAAATATCCTACCTCTTGATATAAAAGTGTTTGTTATGTTTTATATTCATGTATACGGAAACCACACAAAGTAAGTATTTTAAAGTGCTCTTCTACATATGTCAGTCACTGACATAAAGTTCATAATTTAATGTTGTTTCAAAGCTTTTGAAAGTTAGTATAATTTGTTTGCAGTGAACTTTGTTGCAAACTTCTCATCAAAAGTTCAGGACTTAAAAATTTTGAAATTGTAATAAGTACGTCGTCTATACCTAATTATTTTCTAAGCTCTCATAAGTTATAGTGTAAGAGATTCCATATACTTTTACATACAGTTTTGAGTAAAACAAAATAAAAAGCATAAAAAAACAGAACATTAAAAAGCCTAAATATCTAAGATGTTAAATTACATCTTTCTACTGTGCCTGACTGTACACGCATTTGACATGGGTTGGGCTTCTGATACTTTGTTCCGTTATAAACATAAGTTGCCTCAAAAATACTTTCCGAATTAGATAATACTATTTTGTTATATTTTTTACTTATATTTTTTTATTACGAAAGTTATCAAAATTCCACATACAATTGTTCTAGAACATCGATACACAATATAACGTATATTGTATATCTGAAATTTTCTACGCGACAACTTTGTATGAAAATTAATTCCAAACTTTCATAGTGCTCGTAAGCTACTACTACAATCTGTGGCGTTACATACATATGAGTTTCTATTTAGTTTGCTACATCATAACTTGACGTGGTCTTTATATATACAAGCCTGCTGTAATTTCACGTTTTACTTACTGATAACATGTTATTCCATGACCAAACGTAGACGAGATCGTTGGGCCTTTAGGGACAGCGTAAGAAAGGAAGACTGAGGTTGAGGTTGATATAACAAATATAGTTGGGAAGGACTCGGACTGGCAATGCCTAATCAGGAAAAAACTTTGGAGGAGGACTTCAAGAAAAACAGATATTCAGCTTCTCGCTTTATCCCGCATAGCGTGGTAGTTAGACAGGACGTAGTGTTAAGACCCCCCATTCGCCATCTTTTTTAGATATATAAGTAATAATATTTTAAAAAAGCAGTAAGTATTAACCAAATATCTTTTTCTATAATAACCTGAACTCCTAAATTTTACGCATTTTCTTAAAAGCTATGTTTTGCCTTTTATTGTTTTACTTAAACGTAATAAAGCCGATCCAGACGTTTTAAATCGGTTTTTATATGAAAAAAGTATTATATTGTGCCAGGTTAATAGCCTTTCATAAGCTATAAAAAACTGAATAAAAATCATAAGCAACCATCTTGGGATAAAATCTCAATTTACAAAAAAACTTGGACTCAATAACCGATTGTATATAATTTATTATTTTATGTGTACAAAATTCATTCTTTAATGTAAAAACAATAAAACTAACATTACTTCATAATTTCTTTATTTTCTTAATAAAATGATATTTTTACAAAGATAATATTCACATGAAATTTGTTACGCCTATATTTTAATATTAACAGTTGACAATCAGTTGAAGATAAAACTTGTCTTGACGTATAAGAAATATTCTAAACCTTACGAAGTATAATATTTACAATAATTTACATTTTATTAACTACATACAAGATTTTGAAAATAAATTCGACAGGTACAGATATAGTTTTCGTTAAATGATAATAGTTTAGATTGTTTTGGATCACAGCCAGTAAATCAATAAAAACTATAAAGTGAAATAGTAGAAAATATTATTAACCATACATTTATAAATATTTAGGTATTGACATGTTCAAGCATTTCAGGTAGAGCATTGTACGCTACCATGTTACCTAAGGAACTCTTTGGTTCTTTCTTTGTTACAATAGCAACAATCTCTTCCTCTGGAGGCGGAGGTGGAAATTCTGTATTTGAATCAATTGCTAATGATATATCATCTACACTTAAAACAACTTCCCTATTGTCAACCTCAACTCTATTCCGCTCTACTGTAGAGCTATCCTCCATTATACTGTACAAGTTTTCTGATTTACCTTTATACATTTGTCAGGAGCTCATATAATATGCTTCACTAATATTAACCTCATCATTGACAATGTTACTCTTTTGTGACCACTCTTTTTGTTGATGTTTTATCCTATAAATTATTTCATCATGGATCACACCGAAACACATAGCAGTTAGTGCTAAACCTGTCAAAGTATAAGCTGAACAGAACCATAAAACTGTTGAGTTTATTGTATAATATCTCACACCATTAATAGTAGTGTAGCTCATGCCAGGAATAATACTGCCAAAACCAATGGTACTTAAAGCCATAAAACAAAAGTAAAATCCGTCTACAATACCCATATTATCTATGTTTAATAATACAATAGCTCCGAACGTTATATAAATGAATATCGCCGCAAGACACAGAAGCACTGGAGCTAAGATGCTTAAACCGTGCATTGATACTTTTGAATCAGTGTCTGGCCAACTTATGATATCGTCTTTGGCTGTGCTTGTAGTGGGTCTCTCTGATAATGAGGAATCTTTATGACTATCTGTTTTTAGTACATAGCATTCCTCTGTAGGTGTCTTACTAGTATTTTGACTATTAAGCATTTCCTCCCGTTGCCTCTTCAATTTCATTCTTCTTTCTTTTTCCGCCATTCTCCTTTCGTCATAACAGCAGTAGCCGCAGTTAGAACAGAGGCAGCAACATAAGGCTCTACTAAATACACTTCTAGCCATTTTAGACAATAGCGATCCAACACTAGAAAGATATACAAGTGTTAGAGGAATTCCAAAAAGAGCATATACGATGGTGACACCTTTGCCTAATATGGTCCTCGGAGCAATATTTCCATAACCTGTGAACAATAAAATTTGTTTACTTAATATAGATTATCCATAAAAAGTGACATGGCGAGGTGATATGTGCTCAATTGGCATATGCGAAGAAAGTGCCATAAAGAACTGAACTAATTTAGATTATTAGTCATTAATAAATAATTGTAAAGTTATTGAGTTACTGAGGGAAAAAAAAGAAAGTCCCGCTGAGTTTCTTGCGCCGGTTCTTCTCAGGTCTGAGGCATTAAATTTTGTGAACTGGTGGTAAATTATTTGACGTTCAATAAATGACGCTAGTAACGTCTTACTTTAAATACAATTATTTGATTTTGATTATTTATATTACGACGATAAATCTTCATCATTGATAGCTTATTACATTGTTTCTTTGAATATTTTTAAGCTTTTCAAGGTAAACAGAAAAAATCGTAATATGTTAGTCCGCTTTCTATTTTTAGTTTTATATATGGGCCCCAAAATGACGTCGAATTATATTGAAATATGTATACATATAGGTATATAAGCAAATAAATATTTTTTCTAATTAGTGTTCTAAATCGTTAATAACATATTATTTGAAAACTGAATCTTAATTTCAAGTTTGTTAAAGTCAAAAATCATTTTTTATAGGTATCTGAATTGAAATTATAAATAACCTTTTAAATATCACTCCAAGGTTACTTATACAGTTAACTTACCAATTGTTGTGAGAACAGTTAAGGAGTAGAAAAATGCAAGTGCTAAATTCCATTCGTGTTCCTCGTAATGGTTGCTAATGTCGTTACCGCTAAATTCGCCGAGCGCCATCTCTCTGTAACTAACGCCATATTGCGACGCCATCTCAGTCGTAACCCTCTGCATCAACTCATTTTGAAACTTTAAAATTTCCTCTGCAGCTAGCCGAGTCCAATTTTCTCTATACAAAATATTTAACGATACTGTTATCTCCCAAATATTTTCAACCGCTCTGCTTCTAGCGTCCCAAAAATAATTTGCAGATAACGTTAAGTTTCCATAATCGTAGTCGTATTCATCCTTTTTATTTGGATGGTCTTTGTGCGTTATTTTCTGTTTATCAGGTAATATTCTAGGTCGAACTGGAACCTCAGCTCCGCCTTCTATTGATAAAAATATGACCGAACCGAGAAAGGTATAAGCCAATAAAACCGAAAATATAACGCTATTAGTTAGACACCCAATAATAAATTGTTTTCGTCTATATTTAGTTGTTTTAAAACACAGGCAGCAAACAACTTTCTGTCTCGGAGTTTGTACTCTCTTTCTGCTATTAGATGCCATCGAATCCGCATCCTGGCACTTGTCCAATGGGATACCCCCATTGAGAGGAGGCTTTGCCAACGTATACTGTTCGAAACGGTTGATTGCTTCTTTATCCAATACTACATGGTTGATATCCATTTTTGTCTTTTATTTGCCAACTTTGTTTGGTGATGACATTATCTCTTGGTTTTCATCTGAAACAATAAAATACATATTAATGCTCACGCTGTATTGGAAGTTTTCCCTAAAGGGATAGTCATTTTTCAAAGTCTTTTAGGGCGGACGAAAAATGAGCGACAAATGAAAAAAATGAAGTAAGTGATTGATTAATGTTAGGCTAAAATGTTGTGCTTAGTAGAAAATATATTTCAATGAAATTGGTTTTAACGGTAGGTTCATTTATATTAATTTATGGATGTATAATATATCATGTAATTTACATAATACAGATACAAACATGAATGTATGTATATATAAAGGTTATTAGAACCTCACTACACGAGCCTAGAAAATTTTAAGTTTATGTCATAACAATGTTATTATTACTATCAATACAAAAAAATAAATTCATATACACATATATATATATATAGCAGTGGTATGAAACATACATGTTATTTATTCGGCTCGCGGTTGGCCGTTTGTAATACACATACAAAACACAATTTATTTAAGATATTTTTCAAAATATGTAAATGTATATATATTCTAATAAATTTACTTTAAATTTGGTTTCTGAACACGTACTGTTGGTTCGATTTCGAGACGAGGCGAATGCTGGTAGCGCGCCATGAATAAAAAAATATATTATGTTTTATTATAGCGAAACTCATTTTCACACCTTATAAGCGAGGGCCGAGGAAATTGATACTTTGATGGATTGATTATACTTTTGCCCTCCCAAAGGGAACTGCTTTGCGTATCGTGAGTAAATGGGCTTCAATAAAATATTGATATGTTTATGATTATGTAGTATTGTATTCATTAATAATTTAACTTAGCTATCATTTGTCATTCTAAGTTACAGATAAATCAGATGAACCTCCCATAATACTTCTTAGGCTTACTCTCTTTATTAGTATATTAATTGTGCTTAACGTTATATTTGTCGTCAAATTTAAAAGCTACAAATAAGTAAGCAAAGTTTGAAACTTCAAAATTTTACCTGTTTTAATTTTTTTAAATAGCAATATTATTATTAAGCAAATTCACAGCATATAAACAAGTGTATGTGTAAAGTACATAGATTGAGATAATTTGGTATTTCATTAACATTTAATTATAATTCAAGAACAAAAGTATAAGGAAAAAAGCATTTCGTAACAATCTTGAATCAAATTACATAGAGTAATATGAAAATCCATCGTTTTGCGTTTCGAAACGAGTGGATGCCGAAAAAAATTGTGGGTTCGAATTTAAATTCTCAAGGGAATTTTAAATATTGTTAATTTTACGTTGACTGCATAGATATTTGTATGTATGTATGTAATACATTGATTCAAATTTATCATAGCATTAGAAATATTATATATATTCGTTCGAGTCTATCCAGTCCGGTGAATGGCATGTACAAACCGTCAAAGCAAAGGAACAGACAGACAGTCGTTTTTTTTATGTATATTTTTTTAATTATATTATAGAAAATCTTGCACAGTATATTTTATTAATAGACAGGAAACAGTTACAATCAGATCAGTCTATTAACTTGTCCACTCACTTTCCCGAACATAGTATCTAAAGGATGACCCTCTTCAAAAACATCGACAGTGGAAAGAACATAATCTGAAATGAAATATCAGCGACTTTTCGCAGTACAGCTTGGCACAGACACTATGAAAGATTGAAAATTATTTTATCGTGGTTGAAAGAAATGACACTAATGTGAAAATACTAAACGGTATATATATAGAATTGAAACATTTTTTTCTTTAA
Organism: Philaethria dido; assembly: GCA_033558755.1. Classification (NCBI taxonomy): domain Eukaryota; kingdom Metazoa; phylum Arthropoda; class Insecta; order Lepidoptera; family Nymphalidae; genus Philaethria; species Philaethria dido. Next base: position 85,223 of record JAKGSA010000588.1, read on the forward strand.
AATTCATAATAAAATGTATGTTTATAATTATTACGATGTTTTTTTTACTTCACGCGGTACCCCGCACATAGCAGGGTATGTAGAGGGAACCAAAGAACCTAGTGTTAAGACACTCCGTTCTCTCTTAACATTTCCCCACAAAAAGTGGGGAAAGATCGTAACGCCGCATTACGATGAATGTCTGTTCAAATTGCAGATCGAAAATTGTATGAAAAATTCTTTGTACCCTTACCTACCTACGAACCTTAGTATAATAGCCGATAGTGAACAAAATTGTATTTTAAAAGTAGACAAATAGACGAAGCTTCGGGCAGAATATATAATTAGTAAATAAAAAATAAATTATTGAGGCTGCATTTGGGAGGTATGTTCTGACTGACCGACATTATGAAAATAATATTTTAAAAACGAATATATTCCACAGAGATGAAGTATTTTTTTCAAAACACTTTATAGAATAATAAAATACAATACCTTTTTTGAATAAATAGATATATCGGTGATAGCCAACACATTTAGAATGGTATATTGAAATACTTCGAATTTCTGGGGCATTCTAGGAAATATGAGGCTCGAGCCCTCAAAAGCAATTAAATTATGTAATTAAACCTCTTATGAATTTCTTAACATTATCACTTAAAGATGTGATTTTATAAGAAAATATTGTATCTAAAAGAAAGATAACACTGTAGACCCCATTAAAGATTTAGCCGAAAATTAATTCAGTAACGCTAGCATAAGTTATTGTAAGATCTCAAATATTCAAATTTCTTTACCGTCGTATAAAAAGCCTTATTAATACGCTTATATTTGCTGTCTGAATTTGCGTTGGTTTTATAATAAATATTAAAGGAAATGTATGTACCAGAGATGGTGAAGACCAATAAATTGCGAGTCCGATTTCCACACAATTGTAACAAATGTACTTTAATACGTGAATAATGAAATTTTAATTTTTTTTTTCAACTTCACGCTCTATACCGCATACAGCGGGGTAGGCAGAGAGAACCAGAGAACCTAGTGTTAAGACACTCCATTCTCTTTCAACAATTCCGTTCCCCACTTTGCGCCAAATTAAGGCAATGCGGGTTGAGTGGCGGAACTCAACGCCGTACTTTGCCTTGTTACTAAACCCAAGAAATGAAAATACTAAATTTTATATTTCCTGGAGTGGGACTCGAACCCACAACCTATCGCGTTTACAGTCGCACGCTTGTGCCTCTGCGCCACGACAGGCGTTTTAATAATATTATTATTTAAAAGGAATAATTGATATTCACTACAATAAGATATATACGTTCATAAATCAATAAATTATAATTGCTAGATCACATTTCGGTTGTCTTTATATATACTTCGTATAAAGAGAGAGTAACTAGTGATGTTATATTCTTATAAAGGTAAAACATCATTAGGTATTGTGGGTATAAATTTTGAAAACCTTTTATTAGATTAAGAGTAATTTCGAAATATAGATTTCGAAACAAATATCTAACGAAAAAAAGAAATATAGCAGTTTACACTTTTTCCCGCACGGCAGGATATGTACAAAGAAATTATTTTCAAGACATAAACTAAACACAATCTAAACAATCTTAATTATTAATTGATCGTGAAATGGAATGGTTACATAATCGATCACTCAGTATTGGGGTTTCAGTATGGGGTTATACCCCATGGAAATGGGGGGAATTCATCGGGGAACCGATGTAGCAAGATAAATCACGGCGTTGGGTTCCGCTTCTCAAAACATAATGTCTCGAAGTTGTATGAAGAATAGAGAACCGAAGTGTCTTAGCACTCTCAGTCCACCATAGTAGCACGTGTCGCACGTACTCGTATAATGCGTGAAGTTAACACACTCCGGATGGAATCTAAGCACTTGCCCAAGCTTGAAGGAGGTAATTAGCACAACTATTTATAAGTGTTCAAACAAAACGTTGCTTAGTTCAATAATTGGTAAGATTAAATGAATTTGATTACCCAGACGGGATTAAGGACTAGATTATGAACTCAACCGAGGACTCGAGGTCATTACAAACATTCGGGTCATAATTGATCAATACGAATAGATAAAATATGTCTTTCTTTTCTCGGTGAATGTGGATGAACTACATCATTAAAAAAATTGTTATATACATGATTTCATCATTTATTTTTCTTATTATGTAAAAAGTTAAATCAAAAGGGTAATTGAGTAATAAATGTTACTTGTAATTTTGCAACCCAGCTCAATAAATGAATATTCTTTAAATATCGTATTGTTTAAACATATCATAATAAAAATATATAACATTTTAAAATAACAAAATAAATACTTTAATTCGTTTTCCATCGACACTTGTTGTGATTTCGCTAATTAACAGTGTATTGTTTGTTTCCGGATGTCGGCTTTGTGTATGGTCAACAAAAATAATTTTATACATATTTTTGCATTTAAATCACGTCTTCTTTTGGATATAATTCTTCTCACATTTTAACGTACCTAAGTTTCTACGTGATAATTTTGCTAGAAACCTAATAACTTAAGCAATGCTCAGGGCGTAATGAGGGACGTGAAGCAAAGAAGCTTCACTTTAATATGATCTTAACTATATAAAATATACATATATATTTTTTTCTTCATGCTGTATCCCGCATATAGCGGGGTAGGCAGAGGGAACCAGAGAACCTAGTATTAAGACACTCCATTCTCTTTCAACATTTCCGTTCCCCACTTTTACGCCAAATTGAGGCATTGCGTGTTGAGTGGCGGAACTACACGCCGCGCTTTGCCTTGTTACCAAACCCAAGAAATGAAAATACTAAATTTTACATTTCCTGGACTGGGAATCGAACCCACAGCCTGTCGCGTTTATAGTCGCACGCTTGTACCTCTGCGCCACGACAGGTTATTATAATACATATTTATATATATGCTACGTAGAATTAATATGAATTGTATATACTGTTTTAAATTTGCAATTTTCGAGTATAGTAGATGTTTAGTCACCGATATATTAGTATTAATAAAAAATCTAATTTTTACATTATACCTTTTTTATGCTTACAGTACTTTTGATGAACAGGCGTGATTAGCGTAATTACAATAGTTTTAGTTCCACATAAGCCTGTTTAATCCACTGTATTATGTCACTAGTATGCGGTTTATGTGGTTATTAGTCGATTCAAAAGAACTTCTATTATGATAATTACACATCGATGAATTGATATGTATTTATGATACATAGATATCGGTGATCGACGTATAATTGAAAAAAAACTATAATTTTGGCATTTTGGCTGAGAGCTGGAAGGATGAAAGATCATTGCTCAGAAGTGCTACATGTAAGTTTTGGACTGTTTTGGGAATTTTTATTTGAATATTAGAGTGATTGAACACTAGGTTTGTGTGTCTAATAATAATCTAAAAAAATATCTATTATATGCAGATACCTGAAAGTATGATATATGTACATTTTCGACTTTTTTAAAGTAACTTAATTGGGCTTTTTGCCAACGTTGCCTACGACTGAATCGGACAGTATAAAAAACCTTCTACATGTAAAAACACTCGATATTGTATCAACATTTTCAAGTAATCCAAAAGAATTTTTGAAACGTTAGGTTTTTTATATAAACTGACCTATATGTGCATTTAAGTTGTTCAGATACTGAACTATAAAAATATTTTTGTTAACTAAATGAAGCATAAAATTAAAAAAAAAAGAGATTTATTACATATAGTAGTAGTAGTGGTGTAGTTGAAACTTATTTAAATGCGGATAATATTGGATTCAAATCTCATTATACGAAAGTATAAATATTTTTTGAAATAACTTTATATAATGAACATTATACATGTGTAATATGGAAAATTTTAAAGTCTGAGGAAGGCCACTTCTTTTTCTTCAGAAGCATCTTATTTATTTTTTTGTTTTCTTCTTTCTATATAGTTTCAAGCTTTATCCCGCATAGCAGGGTAGTCCGTGAAAACCTACTGTCAAGAATCTCTATTCGCCGCTTTCCTACTGATTTCGAAACATTATGTGTTAAATGTCGGAAACCAACGCATTACTTTGTCTTATCAGAGCGAAGAAATGTAATAAATTCAATATAATTCCCCCGAGAGGAAATCGAACCCAAAAGTTATGTTGTATAGAGACAGACGCTGTCCCACTACGCCACGATGGCTCGTAATTTGGCAAATGCAAGAAGAATACAAATAAAAACAATATTTCATAAGCGTACAGACGTTTCTGATAACCTCTATACCGGTCACTTATCATTAGGGTCACTTAATTAGATAAATTATACGTACGGGTTCATTCCGCTCATTCATATTTTATTAGCCTTAATCTTATAGTACCGTAGTAATAATATTTTAACGACTCTTATTTATTACTAATATATGTTTATTAGTTTTTTCTTTTTTTTTATCTTCACGCTGTATCCCGCATATAGCGGGTTAGGCAGAGGAAACCAGAGAACCCAGTGTAAAGACACTCTATTCTCTTTCAACATTTCCTTTCTCCACTTTCCACCCAATTGAGGCATTGCGTGTTGAGTGGCGGAACTCAACGCCGCGCTTTGCCTTGTTACCAAACCCAAGAAATGAAAATTGTAATTTTACATGTCCTGGAGTGGGAATCGAACCCACAACCTGTCGCGTTTACAGTCGCACGCTTGTGCCTCTGCGCCACGTATTAGTAATAACTAATATTGATATATGTAGATAAATATCGGTTCTAATAACCGATATATGTTTATTCATAAGTGTCGATATATCGACACTTATGAATAAAAAACTTTATATTTGGATTCGTTTAAGTTTTCTAACCAAAAATAGCATCGAAACAGATATAATGATGATAAAAAATCTTATTTTATGGCAACAATAATAACAATTTAACTTTTTTTATAATTTCTTTGTTATTTAAATTTAAAACCGGAGTTTTATTGGATTTCTCATGATTTTACTTCTTGTGGTATAGAATATAACAACTTATGAGTTCATCATGTCTGTGTTACTAGGCAGTGTTTGACAACGAAAGCAATGATTGTGGATTCGATGCCCACACGGGGAAATATATGCTTTCGAATCAATCAACAGGTGATATGTAAAATTTGGATGAAAAGGAGAGAATGGAGTTTTTTGACACTACGTTCACTCTGCCTACATTGCAATGAGAGAAAAATTGTCTAGGTTTAGTGTAGATTTATATAACACGCATCACCCGGAATCGACGCTTTTAGGAACCGTGTATGAAAGATGGAAGAATTTCAAAGGCTGTTTGAACAATTCAGATGAAATACCTGCGCTATTGATAGCTCAGTTAGTTTCAGGTACATAGCATTCTAAAGTTAAGCATTCCTGACATGCTCAGTTTTTGCTCAGTGTAGTGTTTTTTATCATACAAATATTTTTGCTAGTTTTCTAGATACTTAACGCGCTATTATGATTGTTAGGTTATTTAAGACGTAAAAGTTATTAAATCGAAAATGCATACGTTTCATGCGAGTTATAGTTAATATTAATATTGAAATTATATCTGTAAATATAGTTTTTATGTTTTTTAATAATTTTCTATCTGAAAGTGTTAGATTGTCTTCGATTTTTTTTTTGATTTAGTCATTTATTCATATTCTATAAATACAATATACAATATAGCTTAGAAGAACCGGCGTTAGAACTCAACGGGTCAACTTTTTTTTCAAGACAATTTACACAGTTAGTTATTTATTAGTATCAAAGATATTGAAAATAGACTGGAGCTATCATTTCTTTTTCAATATGCGTTATTATTAGTATTATTTAAAAAATAATTAATTGGGTGACATTTTTTTTTACTTTTTTTTACTCATGAATGTCTTCACAACTTTCTTAAATTGTGGTATAAAATATTCTCTTACAGGCGCAATAAATTTATGTCTGTGTCTAGTATTAATATTGTGCATGACATATATGACGCCCGACGCTTGACGCCTGTCGTGGCGCAGAGGCACGAGCGTGCGACTGTAAACGCGACAGGTTGTGGGTTCGATTCCTACTCCAGGAAATATAAGTATTTTCATTTGTAACATTTGGATTTAGTAACAAGGCAAAAGCGCGGCGTTGAGTTCCGCCACTCAACACGAAACGCCTCAATTCGGCAGAAAGTGGGGAACGGAATTGTTATAAGAGAACGGAGTGTCTTAACACTAGGTTCTCAGGTACCCTCTGCCTACCCCGCTATATGTGGGATGTATCCCGCATATAACTTCATTTTCTTTAGCATGAAGTTAAAAAAAAAAAGAAAAAAAGAAAGGATATATATAGATATGTATCTTTATATTATACAATAAAATATATTAATATTTAAATATCTGTAAACGCAAATTTATTAATTAATATGATATTTCCAGGCATAAATTTAAGAGTATTACAATTATAGAGTTTCTGTATATATCGCATAAAATTATTTTTACTACATCCTTTTCCAATAATAAAATGACAACATTTACATTATTCGTAAATTGTTTAAGTAACTTAATTTAAAAACTACGTGTGCTTTTAAAACGAATTATAATTTATAATTGTTCTGATGAAATAATAAAGCCCGGGACAAGCATAATATTTTAAATATATTTTTATTCAACTTACCATAATTAAAGGAGTGTTAACTTTCGACATTATCGGGTGACCTGAAACAATAGACAAAATTATATTAAATTGTTATGAAATAATATGAAACTTCTTATTAAATTATCTCTTATATATATTTTCAATAGAACTTAAACAAATTCCAATTAAGATTAACAAAAAAACGAAAACTGACTTTAAATAAAATACACTAAGAAATAAAATTATTACGAATAACTCAGAAACCACTCGACAGACCTTAACTAAATTTAAATAGGACTAAATCAGGAACACTACCTATCATATAAAAAAAAAAGAAAAAAATCATGAAAATTGGTTCGCCCAGTAAAACATATAAAAAAGTTTAGTCGAATTGAGAATTTCCTCCTTTTTTTAAGTTAGCTAAAAGATAGTACTTTAAATATAAATTATCAAGTAAAATATGTAACCATGAATTGCCGAAATCACTAGGAGCAATTTGGCATGTAGATAGAGATACCTTGTTAAGTGTAGGAGTACAATAAGAAAGCATTCCTGAAATTACAGACGAAATTATGGAAGATTGAAATTTCGAACATTGTTTTTTTGTAAGAGGCAAAGTTATACTTAGAAAATAAAGGAAACCGAATTTTAAACAGTAAAGTTGTTAAATTATGATAAACATTAACAAACCGAAGTTAAGGTTAGGTGGTAGGAGGTTCCTCCTCCGACTGGCTCGCGACCACTATCATGTCAAAGACGAACCGCCAAATATCTAATGATGTGTTCCGGTTCGATGGCATGTAAGCCAGATTTTCCCCTTTCCCACCCATCCTTTCCCCAAAATGTGGTGGTTCTGATAGTGGACTATTACATAGTCCCCCCTTCCATCAGTATCCTCTAGGTTGGCAACGCATCTACAACATCTCTGGTGTTGTAGATGTCTATGGGCGAAGATAACCACTTACCATCAGGTGGTCCTTCTGCTCGTTTGCCGTCCGTTATCAATAAAAAAAAAAAAAAAAAAGAACTACTTGTATATGTAACAACTGTTTTTAATTCTTTAGTCTGCATTTCAAATTCAAAATATGCATTTCCTTCACTTATAGATAAACGCATGGCAATATAATAGCTGAAATTCTGTGGCCGACGTTTCCTGTTATCCAAGACCAAGATAAATGATAACGTCTTTGTAGTAGAGTAATATCTTACTGAATACCATAATTATATGATTGAGAGAAAGTTTATATAAACCCGTAACCTTGAGTGGTGATAGGTTCAATTTCCAACCGGGAAAATGATTATATTTAAATTCCTTTTATTTTCACGCTGTGATAATGCAAAACGCGGCGTTGAGTTCCGCCACTTAACACGTAACTTCAATTTGAGCGGAAAGTAGAGAACGCAGTGTTTGACATTAGCTTCTACTTCTTACAATAACTACCGGACGTGTAGTTGAAAATATTTTGTTATTTTTTTTTCTTAGATTCATCAGTGGTAATTACATCGGACATAATTTTATAATAGATTGTTTTTTTTTCTTACAACTAAATGCATTACCTTTTAAGGAAAATAATACCGCATGCAATTGGAGGGACAAGACATATATTTTTTTACACAATTAGGTTTAAAACGTTATTAAATTACAATCAAAGAAAAGAATACTAAAGTTACTAATATTGTCTGACATTCTGGCATAGAGCTTCCGAATGGATCCAAAACGCTTTTTTTATCTAAAATTTATTTTTTTTTTTCTTAACTTCACGCTGTATCCCGCATATAGCAGGGTAGGCAGAGGAAACCAGAGAACCTAGTGTTAAGACACTCCGTTCTCTTTCAACAATTCCGTTTCAAATCTAAAATTTCAATTTGTTAAAATTGATTGTTTAAAAAAATTATAAAGAAGAATAATATAATAAATATCTATCTCAAACGAAAATGAAGCTGACTATCAAACACATTGTAAATTGTGATAATCAATACGAGGTGCAACTGGGTCACCTATCTTTAAGTGACTGTACTATTTCTATACGGGTTTATATCGGGCTCCATACAACGATCTGCGCTATAAATCTCTTCTAGGTGCATGTATGGAGGGTTTATTGCTACTAAACCGGTCTGCGATAACCGCGGGCGTGAAAAATGAATTTGCGATGTGTTACAACATTGTAAACTTATAAAACTTGCTGTTACTGAGCTATTTTATAGCTAGGATTTGTTGGAAACGATCCATAGAGAATATGTAATATTTTCATTTAGTTTTACGCTTATCCTGCAGATTACGGAGTATGCAAAACGACTGCAAGTGAAGTAGATATATGTATATATAGAAAATAACCTGTATTTGTAGTAGTAACTTACTCTAAAATAATTATTTAGACATATGTGAGTAAAGAATTATTTTGACAGGTTTTTATTAGCTTGGTATATATTATGGTATATATTTGTATATCTCTGTAACCACAACTTTGAACTTGACCTTGACCTATCGACCGTCTTTGAAACGTCCGATTAAGTCAAATTTTTGCATATGTATCAAAAACCGATGTCAATGCAAAAAATATATAAAAACGTGTTTTTTATAAAAAAATCCAACTATAAAACTAAAAATAATTAATAGTTTCAAAAAACGAAAAATACAACATGCTTTTGTGAAAAATCTAATTATAAAGTGAAAAAAAATTTAAGCGTGAGGTGCTTTTTTCCAAGAGCTTTTGTTTGAATAGCCAAACTTTCAAACCAGACTATGTACAGATCAACTTAATGATAGTTGAAATTGTGATCGGAATTATGTATTTCTAGTCATTGATTAACATATTACTCAAACGTCTGTCGTGGCGGACAGGCACAAACTTGCGACTGTAAACGCGACAGGTTGTGGGTTCGATTCCCACTTCAGAAAATGCAAAAGCTTAGTATTTCTATTTCCTGGGTTTGGTAACAAGGCAAAGCGCGGCGTTAAGATCCGCCACTCAGCACGCAATGCCTCAATTCAGCGGAAAGTGGGGAACGGAGTGGAGTGAGCATACTAGGTTCCCTCTGCCTACCCTGCTATATGCGGGATACGGCGTTTTCATGATTGAAAGATATGATATATGTATGTACTTTTTTACTAACTTATTACTCAAAATCGATTTACATAACTTGCAAAATATAAAGTAACAAAAAAATACTACTATAAAGATAAAATATATAGTAGTCCCGTAGTAACAATCATTTATTACACTCTTTTATTACCATATGACTAGGTTTACGATCAGTTTTACTGAGAAAAATGCTATCGTCTTACTTTGTTTGTGCTAAAAGACACACTTAAGACAAAAGTTAAAATTTAAAATCTATCCTAGAATTGAAATGAATTCACAAAGTTAAATTTAATGTGCATTTACTGTTGAAGCAGAAATAATAGATTTAAGTATTTATTAGGTGAAAATAAAACAAGAAATAGGGTATAAAAAATTGGGAGAATATTTATAATTTATAAAATCATCTTTTTTTTTACCTTGACGCTATATCCCGCATATAGCAGGGTAGGCAGAGGGAACCACAAAACATAGTGTTAAGACACTCCATTCTCTTTCAACAATTCCGTTCCCCACTTTCCGCCGAATTGAGGCATTGCGTGTTGAGTGGCGGAACTCAACGCCGCGCTTTGCCTTGTTACCAAACCCAAGAAATGAAAATACTAAATTTTACATTTCCTGGAGTGGGGATCGAACCCACAACCTATCGCGTTTACAGTCGCACGCTTGTGCCTCTGCGCCACGACAGGAATTAAATTAAATTGAATTAATATCTATACATTAATACGTGAAGCAAATTTTTGTTTGGGCCCCTTTTTACGAAAATTACGTGGATCGAGGAGCATAAAACTTGGTACACTTATAGTTTATGTAACGAAGGAGTGAATGAATTATAGTATATTTTTATAATAATACAAAAAAATATATAAAATTAATGAAATATATGTTACACACACTACCATGGTTTGACTTCCATGTTTAAAGTGATATATACATACGTTGCTAGGACGCATAATTTTTTTTCGACTTCACGCTGCACCCCACATATAGCAGGATAGGCAGAGGAAACCTGAGAACCTGGTGTTAAGGCACTCCGTTCTCTTACAACAATTCCGTTCCCCACTTTCCGCCGAATTAAGGCATTGCGTGTTGAGTGGCGCAACTCAATGCCGAGCTTTACCTTGTTACCAAACCTAGGAAATGAAAATACTAACATTTCGTGGAGTGGGAATCGAACCCACAACCTACCGCGTTTACAGTCGCACGCTTGTGCCTCTGCGCCACGACAGGCGTTAACGCATAATTGAAACTATATATCTTTTTATTTAATATCTTTCTTTGTCTATAATATAAGCAAGGAAAGCTCAAACTAGTAAAAATATTCAGAAAGACGCAAATATATAATTAAGTACAAAAATATTACTGTAGTTAAAATAAATGTTTTCACAATCGAGCTTTGCTTTTATAAAGTTATTGCAGTCGCTATTGTCGATTTCATCTCACAATAGACTTAAATAAATTGGAAAATTGTTTCTATGTGTCACTTGTGAAAGCGCATTGGTATAAAGAGAAGATCATAATAGTGAACAGCAAACTAAAATCTATATATAAATACGTGAAGCAACTTTGTACCCCTTTTTACGAAAATTACGCGGACGGAGGAGCATGAAACTTGGCACACTTATAGTATATATAGAGAAGGAGTGCAGAATGCTCAATTTTTTTTAATATTTAATATTAACGCGTCAACAGGGACAGTAGACACACAGACAGTAGTAACATATTTATAATATGTGTAGGAAAAATTATGTAAGCGGAGTATGAAATTTGACACAGTTGATATTTATATGGCGAGGGAGTGCTGAAAGTCTAAACTTTTTATAATGATCATTTAGATGCCTGTGTATTTTATGTGTGTGATTTAGATGCTTGCGCTTCTGCGTCTGTCGTGGCGCAGAGGTGCAAGTGTGCAACTGTAAAGCGACAGGTTGTGGGTTCGATTCCC
>JAKGSA010000588.1:106835-144301 GCA_033558755.1 Philaethria dido
ATGAACTTTTGAAATATAGCTGTATTTCCGTGTTTTATTTGTGCTTATACTATGGGGAGTTGTCTGACGATATAAGAAATTATTTATCATTTTTTTTGTTATTCTGACGCAGTTGAATTATATTTGATAGCACACTGTGGTTAGAGATTCAATTCTTATTGACTCGGTGACATATTTAATTTAAAAACATATTATAGGTGCTTCAAAATGTCTAAAACGTAAAATGCAGGTTAAAACTTTATTTCATCAAGTTAGTTATAAAACTAGCTTTCTCGTGAGGCGTGCGTGCTGATTGCAGTCATTCTGTATGAAAAGAGTCCCTCCAGGCAACACGCTATGTTAATTCTTAGATCCACATTACTTTGCGACTCGAACCCAGACTTATTTGTGTTATATCCTCACATATTGCCATAATATTTATCAAAATATCCTTAACTAAGTGTTAAAACTAAATAGTAAAATTACAAAACAGGGCAAATAGTCCTGTCTGCCAACCTTGAGGGACACTGAAGTGAGATTAGAATTTCTAAATAACTTGTATAGAGATCGACGATCGTGAGCATACTTCCCAGTATAACTAATATTGGAAATAATATAATTTTAATATACTTTCAAAATTAAATATTAATTTATAACTAGTACAAAATAAAGTCACATTAAGATGATGATAAGTATTTTTTGAAATAAAATTTTATCAAAGCTTTTTTAAATTTATAGCTAGACAAGAATTGAAAGAACTAAAAGTTTGAAGAGCCACTTAAATATAAACTTGGGTTAAATTTCAATAATTTTGAACAAGAATCTCTTGTCTTATTGAATTTATAAAAAGATATACAGTAAGGTAATCTTAACATTCTTTAATCCTTCGTGTTCATGTTCTCTAATAACATGTTTTGTGAGATTTTCTTACGTTATGAGTATACACGTATAAAACAAATTTTCATTCCACAGTAAAGAGATCATAGATCTAAATCTGGCCACAGGAGTCAGAATTTCCCACAGGAATAGGAGTTAAGTTTGACAGTGAAAACTACGGAAGATAAAGGCTTAAAATTTAGAACACTGGTTTCTTTGATAAAGGTGTACTTCGCAAATGACAACGGGTGGTAAATGGAAATAGTATGGCAAGGATCATAAAGACTACGTGCTGTTATTATAACAACGACAATACCCTGTCTTTATGTGTATATTTTCGTTAAGTAATATAGTAAGGTAAATTTTTGGCTTGTCAATTATTTATTCTATTATAAGTTAACTATAATTTTTTTTTATTTAAATTTAATAAATTTGTAACAAAGAGTTCGTACCATAATTTTTATACACAAAACAAGAATTACCAAATGAATTATAATTAAAAAAATTGTATTGGAAGTAACAATGCTATCTTTAGAGTAATCTTCGTTCTCCTAAAGTTTTCATCAAGGCAAATACTTTTTACTACATTGAATCTGAATGGTTATTATTCAGAGCATTACATTTTTATGTGTCGACACAAAATGGAAGAACAGAAAACGAATTTATTATTGTCATAACATTGGGAGTTTTTATAGAAGATAAACTGTTTAAACGACGAAAATGCTCCGTTATATTTTCATTTTACGAGAGCCTTTACGGAAAGGTTACGGTTCTATAACCGTAGTTGGTCATTCATTATTAAACGACTTCATTTTGCTATATGTATCAATTTTACTAGCCGCTCGTAACTTTGACGAGAAAGCTACGATACTTACTTCGAAGAAAGCAAGAAAGTAAACTTTTGCTACGTAAAATTCAATACATACATATATTTATATCAACGATCTGGTCACGCTACAGTGTTTCCATTAGCAAGTATAAGGGAAAGAATTGGCAACTTAGCAGTATAGGGTAATATAATATATAAACAGTTTGTAGCTTCTTTTAAATATTCATAGATTAAATCGATTCACGATATATACAAGTGTTTTAAGTATTAAAGCCACTAAGATAAAATAGAATCACTTAGAGAACCAATAAAGATGTATAGTACTATGAGGTACAAGTATATATGAAATAAAAAGTCGTTTTTTGCCTATTACTATAAAAAAATATTTATTTACACAACAAATATGGATCTTTTTTAATGTGAAAATTGATTATTCATCAAATAAGAAAGCAAGTATAGGTATGGATATATTTACTTCAGAGTAAATACACTGATACCGATACTGTTTCTTGTTCCTGCGTACGCTATTATTATCCACACATCATAAGGCTACAAAGTTACTCTTGACAGCGCTGTTATTATATATCCCTTCAATACATAGCAGCGTTCAAACATTAGACGAGCTACGACCTACCTAGTTAAACTAGATCCTAGTCAAGAGAACAGGAATATTCTGTAGTCAAATATTATTACTAGGTTTGCGATAAATTATCGTTCTGTTCTGTTCTTTTTCTACAAAATATTTTTTTTAACTTCACGCTGTATCCCGCATATAACAGGGTAGGCAGAGGGAACCAGAGAACCTAGTGTTAAGACACTCCATTCTATTTCAACAATTCCGTTCCCCAATTTCCGCGAGTTGAGTGGCGGAACTCAACGCCGCGCTTTGCCTTGTTACCAAACCTAAGAAATGAAAATACTAAATTTTACATTTCCTGGAGTGGGGATCGAACCCACAACCTGTCGCATTTACCTTCGCACGCTTGTGCCTCTGCGCCACAACAGGCGTTAAAAAATATGATTAAACAATTATGAATAAGAAACGTAAAAAAAAATAGATACGGTGAATGTAGTAGTAGTAGTCTAGTAATTGGACAATGTGTTTTAACATGTATATTTTTATTAACAGTCGGATCTTTTTGTTTTTATATAATATATTTTTTATTTTACACTTATTAGTTAGGATTCTTTTTTTTTTATCTTCACGCTGTAACCCGCATATAGCAGGGTAGGCAGAGGGAACCATAGAACCTAGTATTAACACACTCTATTCTCTTTCAACAATTCCATTCCCCACTTGCCGCCGAATTGAGGCATTGCGTGTTGAGTGGCGGAACTCACAGCCGCGCTTTGCCTTGTCCACCAAACCCAAGAAATGAAAATACTAAATTTTACATTTCTTGGAGTGGGAATCGAACCCACAACCTGTCGCGTTTACAGTCGCACGCATGTGCCTCTGCGCCACGACAGGCGTTAGGATTCATCGATTTTGTTAATAGAACCGTTAGACGGTAAATTTAAATCTTGTCCTTTCATATTATCCTTTAAGACGCACATGATCATGATTCCAAAAAGTTAGCGTGAGTGCTTGCACGCCATCCCGCATTATACATTATCCCTGACCTCTCTCTCACTATCTGACTAAACTTCTATATATGATAAAGAATACTGGTGCAAATTTAAAATTGGTAATTAAAGATCCTTAAGCAAAAAAAATATTATAAATAAGGTAAGGTGCATCGTAAATTAATTACTATTAAGAGACCAAATACTGAAATTCAATAAAAACTAGGAAGATGAAGTTTTTATCTGTAGATCCCTTCAGTTAGGTTGCCTGGAAGAGATCACTTTTGGCGCCTTTGTGCCATTCGTTATATTTTTTAAATTTTCTTTATGTATCATTTCAAGTGTGCAATAAAGTTTTTTCTATCTATCTATCTATTTATGAAGTATTAATTTTAAGGCATGAAAATCAATGAAATCAAATCAAATAATTTTATTCAAAATAAGAAGTTACAAGCTTCATTTTTTAAACGTCAAATAATTTACCACCGGTTCACAAAATTGAATGCCTCAGACCGGAGAAAAACTCAGCGGGACTTTTTTTTCTTTTTTTTTCTCTGTCAATACTTTACAATTATTAATTAGTGACAATGATACCTTTAAAATAGACTGGAGCGAGCATTTCCTTCCCAAGACGTGTTATCATTTATAAAATGATAACACGCCTTGGTGGCGTTTGTGTGTTAAAGGTTTGTGTGTTAACCTTTAACACACAAACGTCATTTCACAACTTTTTTAAATTGTGATATAGAACACATCACATTTCCACAAATGTATTGAGAGGCAACTGTCAAAATATTAATTTCTTTAAACTTTTCTTTCTTGTGGGGATAATCGCCGCTACAAGATGGCGGACACGTCATTTTGTAGCGGCAGCTATCTTGGATTCACAATAATATTGAATATTCAAAGAACGAATACAAAAGCAATGATCGCTATTATAATACTAAATACACTTGACATTGGCGAAATGATTAGTGCTCAACTGGCACGCTCGAAACGCCATATGATAAGAACCAAACCAAACCAAACTTTTCTTGTAATGAATGAATCTTTTCTTTGTTAAATATTAGGTACATTTACATATACACACATCGTCACCTAATATGTCAGTATCACTTTTCCACCAAAAATATAAAATTTTATATAAAACTATATTATTTTGTTAAAAATAAAAGAAGGAACAATTTAAACTAGAGTAGTACAAATTTTAGCACGTTCATAAATTTTGTAGCTTTTTGACAACTTCAAAATTGCGCGTATATTTTGTTAACTTGCACTGATTTAACAACAGTATCTCCTGAGTACGGTACTGAAAAACAGACCTAACTATATTTTATTAGATTTTTTTAATATACAGTTTTGTTAGTGACACTTCAAATACATAGGTGTCGTTGACCTTGAAACATTAACCACAGAATTGAAATTTAACCACATATCGTGTTTGCCATAAAATTTGATGTCGCACAGTCGCATACACTGGTATATTTTCTTATTTGTTTGTATTTATTTTGGATAAACAGAGATCAAGAATTTCACTTCAGTACTGACACAAGATAGCAATTTGAGTGATAAGCGTGGCTGTCAATCGGTTCTATATTCAATTGTAAACTTATATATTGACACATTTACGAAGTGTAGTCTTGTGTTTTAGTCAAAATAATTGATATTTTAAAAGCTTTTATTAAAAAAATATTTAAAAGAAAAAAAGTGGGTTTCATAGTATTCCGACTGACCCTGTTATAGACTCGTTGCTTTAAACATAGTGTTAAAAATAAGCAAAAAATATGGAAAAGAGTCCAAACACTTATTTTAGTTTTACTTCTTTACTATACTTTAGTAAAGTCAAAAATTGACAGTTATAATAAAAATTACTCTTTTAAGTATATTTTTTGAGAGAAAAATATTTTATGGTTACACCACTCTAACATGGACCTTTGAGCAATGTTCATATATTGTAGCCATTTACGCTACTTTAAACTTTAGTAAGCAGAGAAAGGGGTAGAAAACATACATCTCTAGGTTTACTCAATTTCCAACGCCATTATTCTTTTGAACATCGTTACTGAGTTTCGGAAGAGAAATAGTTTGGAAGATACACGGTGAGTGATTGCCCTTGAAGGGTATCAAATATGTTATAACGGTTTAACTTTAGTTTTATAACAAATGTTTAAGTTTGGATATAATATTTTTTCGATTATAATATAAAAGTTATTTTAGCTCTTGTTATACTGTGATCATATATGTACTATATTGCTAATTGGTATTTTAGAAGGAAATTTATTAATTAAAGACAGAAACTTGACGTGATTAAAAAATATGTTATAAAAAATAATTTTACAAAAAGAAAACTATTTTTAAAAAGCGCTTTAAACAATATCTGAATATATACATATTTTATTTCTCTATGTTCTTACAATGATTAACATAAAGAATTCTTTTTAAAACACTGTGACATGTTTTAAGAATTACACTTTAGGCTACTTTGTTTTAATACATGTCTTCTTTTCAATGTAAGAAAATCTCGCAACGCTACTTTGCTACTCACTTAGATTGATTTGCTTAAAAATGTCACTTGTGTAACATCCAGCATGCAATTTATACAACATGTTTTATATAGGTGTTCCAAAATTAACGCAAGATTTGAATTAAATAGAAAATGCAATTTTAGTCTTTTAATAGCGAATGAATAATGAATATAATAGCAAATGGCGGCAAAGTCAAATCTTGCGTTAATTTTGGGACACCCTTTATATTCATGGCGTAATAACCAGTCTATGGAGAAAATCTCCATACAACGTGACATTGGGGAAGTGATTTGTGCTCAACTGGCATGTTCGAAGCGCCATAATTAAAGAATTGAACTGAACTATAGATAATAATTTAAAAAAATATTAATTCATATTACATGCACCAAAACGTATTTTTAGAAAGCTTATTTAAGTATGTAAACCATATTGATATTGTGAATAATATGATCAATTTTCTTTTTTGCTATTACCAAATATAAAAAAAGGATAAACGCCTGTCGTGGCGCAGAGGCACAAGCGTGCGACTGTAAACGCGACAGGTTGTGGGTTCGATTCCCACTCCAGGAACAGGATTTTTTCATTTCCTGGGTTTGGTAACAAGGCAAAACGCGGCGTTGAGTTCCGCGACTCAGCACGCAATGCCTCAATTCGACGGAAAGTGGGGAACGGAATTGTTGTAAGACAACGGAGTGTCTTAACACTAGGTTCTCAGGTTCCCTCTGTCTACCCTGAAGTTAAAAAAAAAGGAACCAAATCAATTACTTAAAAAAGAATTTCAATATATTGACGTGAAAATCTACCAAAATGTTACATTTTTGATCACACTGCACAAATTCATCATTCAAACCCGTATACATTCATATCGCCGTTTATCGCTTGCACTATAAGGTGACAATACAGTATTGTGGCACGTGTCAGCGCTGTCGCGTTAAAGGAAATGAAGCTTACAAGACATCCCAGCATAGTGTACGATCTATTGATGGACGATTGTATTCATTTTATATTTTCCTCGTCTACTCAAAGACAAAGACGAACTATTATGAAACAAATGTTTTTGACAAATATTGTCTAGTATTACGGCCATCAATGTTATTAATTAATAATTAATGGTAGTTACATAGAACACTTTTCTGTCACATATATTAACATTATTGTAGATATAAAAGGTTTTTTTAAAGAAACACTGGATACTCATTTTGAAAATCCTGGCCACAACCCTATAAAAATTCTTAAAAAGAAATTGATTTGCCTCAATGTATAATAAGAATTAATATCTTTTCTTTCTATGTATAAAGAGGCAGATGGCGTCAGGTAGCTGAAAGTTTAACATCGATAAAAAATAAATATTAATGTTTTTATTCTATTTAGTCTTCACTGATGAATTGATATTACTATAATATGTCTAACCACATACAATGGGATCTAAATTTTCGTACATGGCCTAAAAAAAATAATTTAATAATTATTATTTTATTTTTTGATGTTCTTAACTTAACTGTTCTTAATCTTAACATTATAAACAAAAATAATTATTTCCTTTTGTTTCTATCAAAATTCCTAAAATTCTGCAAATAGCGAAATGAAAAAACTCAAAAAAACATTCATTTCGTTCAACACTTTTGGTCCATTACTCGAACAGTTACAAAGTGCTTCATTCTTTGTCACACAATTGGCTTTAGAATTGCCGCGAACTGATGGATTGTCCCCAAAGTTTGTTTGCAAATTGTTAATTATCATAATTTGTGTTGTCACATCGAATTGTAGTCACAAATTTCTGAATAAATACCTTTTCATGCAAATTTCGCTATATAGCATTTCCCCGCGGCTATAACCGCAATTTCCCTTTATAATTATCAATTATTTTAGATTCCTCCAACCAAAATTTAGTGAAATCAATATTATGTATAACAAGATTTAGTATTGGCTTATTTTGAAACTGGAATATACAGATTTTTATGTAAAAAATCTATTCATTAACAGCTTGCGGCTAATCAAGTTAACATTATCATAATAAAATGCAGAAGAAATTGAAACATTTAAATAACCTTAAAAGGCGCTTAAAGAAAACATATCTTAATATCTATTTGATATTAAGATATGTTTTCTTTAAGCGCCAAACATTTTTTAGAAAAGAAACGAAATTATAATTAGTAATTAAGGTGAAAAATAAAACGTGTAAAGTTACTTCGTATTGGATACAAATAAAATATCAAATACACCTTAAAAAAGGATTAACACAATACGCAAGAGGGAAAGCACACCTAGCTGAAACGTTCTGTGATTCAATACGTAGGTAAGGCCTTATTTTCACGCTGTAACGCGCTCAGCACAAATAAGCCGATAAAAAATGGTCCCACTTTCTTGTTTCCGACGACGACGAAAATACTTTATTTTCCTCCAGTTAGTTGAATAAATCGCGCGTGAGCCCCTTTTTTACATTATAAATAAAATCACCGAACCATTGATGTTGAACCCGTATACAAGAAGTTACTATTGAGATGAATGTTTGTAATTGTGTTATAAATAGGTTTTAAATTTACTCTAGTTTTTTAATCTAATTCTAATAATAAAAAAATACACAGTAGGTATTTTCGATGTAATATTTTTGAATATTTAAGTCCAGAAATAAAATGTAGTCATAAATATGTCTGAAAAATTAATGATCACAAAATGATAATTTTATAACAAGCTTAATACTTCCAAAAGTCTATATTGTTTCCAAATAATACCATAAATTGTAAAACGTCATTTTCAGCTGTTAAGCGTCTTTGTATGCAGTAAATTACAAAGTATTCCTGTACTTCTTATCCGTTTGCGTCACCCGATAAGAGCCGGCGCTCTCCCACGATATTAATCATTGCTTTAGCATTGGATTTATTATTTCTTTCTTAATAATAATAATAATAATAAAACACTTTATTGCACATAATACATAAAATATAGCAAAGTGACAAACATGTAAGTAAGCAAAGGCGGCCTTATCACCAAAAGTGATCTCTTACAGGCAACCATTATTGATTGCGTACTTATGTGAGACATCTTGTTGGCGGAAAACAGTGCAAAATATTTTCTTGTTTTCTGTTATTGAATTTAATGGGGAAAAGTTTATTGGCTTGTTATAGCGTACAGATGTATCTTGCTGTTTTAATATGATACTTTGGTTTGTATACACAAAAGTTTAGTTTAGTTTGAATATACAAAAAAATTTAAGGCCTTTACCTAGAGAATTGTTAAGTTCCGCCACTCAGCACGTGCCTTAATTAGGCGGAAAGTAGATTCGGCAGAATATTAAAAGAGAACGGAGTGTCTTAACACTAGGTTCTCTGGTTCCGTCTGCCTATATAGTAAGGTACTATATGCTGGATACAGCGGGAAGTTAAAAAAACTTCATACATCTGTTGTGTTCTGCTCTAAATAGAAAAAACGTATATAGTAATATCCTAAGAAACTTTGTAAAATATTTGTCAATCATAAAAGTGAATTACTAAACAAAAACAAACACAAAATTCATCATACATCATTCACAGATCAAATCGTTAAGTTGTCTACTAACCGCCAATATACAAATTTTAGGTATTGGGCGGTAGAAAACAATATACACTACCTTCGAATTCAGACTCATTCTTAACATATTTATACAATATCGTAACATAATATATTATTTTATACAATATACATATACAAATGTACACCGTTTAGTCAGAAGCTGTATAAAGTACATGCCAATTCACATAAGTAAACGAGGTTACCTTAGAAAATTTCGCCAAGTTCCAGCTACTCGTGAAGGCAGATTTAAATTTTACGCTCAATTTTGCTTCTCCAACAATAGCCAGAATTTCCATGTACAAAGCAAGTTCGAAATTGGTTTTAGAGCTTCTTCGCTATTTACTTTCATGTTGTTATTTTTTAAGTTGATTAATTCGTTTTTTATTTTCTACAAGAGCTTTGTGTTTTGTTTGTGTTTTTTTGAATTTATTAATTATTAAAAAATGTTGAGAAATTTTTGATAAAAGTGGATATTGTAAGAAAGGCTGAATGGTTTATTTTTAATTAAAAAAACCACGTTTTATTCAGCATAGTAGGGTGAACCTAGTTTCTAGACACTCTGTTCAAATTTGAGACACTGGGTGCTAATTGGCAGAACTTAAAGCCGCTCTAGTCACCGCCGCATTACCAGAGCGGAGAAACAAAAATACTTCAAACGTTAAGCTAATAAAAGCGTTTTAACCAATATTTTTTGGTATTTCTTCAAGATTTCATTCATCACCTGATTACTTTTAATTGGCCCAAAATTTTCGACACCTTTAGCTCAATACAGCGTGTTCCTATGAAAGTAGATGCCAAAAACTTAGGGCCGGATGAATCAGAAAAGGACAAGACGAGAAAGAATCACCCTTCTAAAGATTAGTATTTTTGTACGTATAAGAGAGAAACACATTCAGCCATTATTCCATTCAAAACTTAATAGTTTGTTTTTAAGGCTCATAACGGGGCACACTTAACACTTACAACATAAAAGGAGAAAAGACAATGAGACTATAAAACTGTTTCAGTTAAATCGTCTGAAAGATAATATTATATATGTTACATTGTAAATTTCAGACCAGCTTCCGATCGTAAGTTACTGGATGAAAGTACTAGTTATTGCACTAGACCGAATCCAACCTATTCATTGTTTTTGATATTTTTTTAAAAAGTTAGGAACTTTCTGTGTATAGAACAAGATTGTAGGTAAATATTTCACCATTTTTAAATTCTATTGTGTTTTTTTTTGTGTTATCGCACAACTTTCTACTGGGCGAACTAATTTTGATGGTTTCTTTTTATATGATAGCTAGTACTTCTTATGTCATATTATTTAAATTTTGACGTGTCGTAATTTTTGACGTGTGTCGTGGCGTAGAAGCATGAACATGCGACTGTAAACTCGACTGGTTGTGGGTTCGATTCTTACACCAGGAAAGACAAAGGGAACAACGCAAAAGCGCAATGGAAAGTGGGGAACGGAATTGTTAAAAGAGAACGGAGTATCTTAACACTAGGCTCTCAGGTTCCCTCTGCCTACCCTGCTATATGCGGGATACAGCGTGAAGCTAATAATAATATATAATAATAATAAAAAAATTAAAATCTGACTAATTGTTACTTTTTAAAGCATTTAATATCAGTTTTTGTTGTTAATATCTTAATATTATCCTAAAAGTATTTTATAAATCCTAGCTCCGTGTTTTATATAAGATTTGTTAACCGTAACCAACATTTCATACATTTTCGGTAACATGTTTATTACACAAATAGAACTTATGGTAATCCCATACAATTCTTTAATTATGACGTTTCCAGCGTGAGAATTGAACATAAATCATGTTGCCAATGTCACGTTGTATTAAATGTTTCCTATTTAGTTATGACATATTGTGCACAGAACATAAAAAGAGAAATATAAAAGACATTTTTATATCACCCCAATATCAATAATACTTTAATCAAAATATTTTCTGAAAAATAGCCCAAGGCAGATCTTTTTATGGACATTAAAATATAAGGCGCCTTTCATACTTTTATAAAGCGTCCATTCAGTCTTTGTAGTCGTTGCAAACGTTGAAAATGATCATTTGAAAACCTAATCTGATTAAAAGGCCGAATTTCGGTGATATTGAAATAAACGTGAAGTTTAAGCCATTTAAATCAAATGAAATGCGGATAGCGGTGTAGTTGGAACGGACGCTTTACTTTATCTGGCTTTTATTTTTAATGACCTAACCAAACGTTAAATTTAACACATAAAACTATATATTTGTCTATAGCATCGTAGCTTGCCTAAGTACAAGAACTAGAATCACAGTTTTCAGGACTATTTTAGCTTAAAACAGAAGTGATATGATGATACGTTAAAATATTTTGCCTTCCAGTACTTTCAACGATGAAAATAATATAAGAATTTATTAAGACAAACAGACAATAAACAAATTTCATAAATTTTAAAATAGTCGTCCTCCTATAGGTTGTAATCATATTGCAAGGAAATTACCGATACTTGTACCAACAAAGATTTCCTGCCACATGAGAACTTTGTATTGGGGTTTTATATGCTATTTTAGCTTACACGGAAGCCATGTTATGATATAAGGAAAGAAAATTTGTTTGATGATAAACGTCGCATGTGTTCGTTAAAAATTTAACGTTATTCATAATCTTCAAAGGAATTTTATGTAGAATGAATGATACAATTTACCGTGTTATTATCAATTTTCTTAAGATTTAAATATTTTATTTGAAGATACAAATATTTCACTAATGTCAATTTTCTTTTAAACTAGCTTCACGTTGTATCCCGCATATAGCAGGGTAGGCAGAGGGAACCTGAGAACCTAGTGTTAAACACTCCGTTCCCCATTTTCTGCTGAATTGAGGTATTGCGTGCTTAGTGGCGGAGCTCAACGCCGCGTTTTGCCTTGTTATCAAACCCAGGAAATGAAACTACTAAACTTTTACATTTCCTGGAGTGGGAACCGAACCAACAAACTTTCGCATTTACAGTCGCATGCTAGTGCCTCTACAGGCCACGACAGGCGTTCTTTTAAACTAAAAATTTAAATTTTTACCTTCCATATAAAAAAATATTTCTCCATTGTATACATAAATCTTAATTAAAGGCTACTTAGGTACATCAATCACATATGCCTTATCTGAGTACTTCTTTAAATGGACTATCGTTTTAGACTGTGGATTGTGGATGTCCAATGAAGACCCAACCATTCATTACGTCAGATCCCCATTCAGTGTAATAGATTCTTACGAGTGCATCAATCTTTGCGATTCTTAATCGAATTCTTTCTTTATACTGAATTACTATCTTACCACATATTTTTATTTAGTCTTTCTGCTCTAAGTAAATAATATTTTATTGAAATGTATTATATTAAAATATACTAATGACTTTATTTGCGGAGTGGGAAACAATAATGAACAATATTGTATTTGACGCTATAGGATGTTCCTTTATGGTGTACTTCGTTAATATACCATGTTAAGTGTTGATTAATTCTTACAATCCTATAAGTATTATAAGTATATTAATATAAAATCACTTTTTTTACAAAAAAATCATTGAACCTTTTATCGCCCACAAATGCTCAACCTTCTCATGTCTTGATCAAAATTTCTGTTATCATCATATTGATGTCAACCTTTACTTAAATCATAAGATAAAAAAAATATTATTATCACTTACTAAATACTAAATTCCCCCCAAATAATCATCAAAATAAGTAAAACACAAATAATTATTTGTAAATCATTCAAGTGCATCACAGCATCAGTCTCGTAAGAATATTATTACTTTTTTTTAAATATATCTATAGATAATTAACATTTTTAAGCACAATAAATTTAATCAATATGAACAGCCTTATTTCCATTAATAAAATGAGGTTCAGCGTCATTATAAAGAAAATTAATATCAACCACTGACTTTAAGCGGCACTCGGCAGAAGTTTATTTATTGTGTCCAACCCACTAAAGTTCGTTGAAAATAGTAAACGAAATCGCCAAAGGAGAAATCAGCTAGAACTTTTGAAGCTCGGAAACTTGAAAAATAAAATTATGCGAAAAGTTGCCTCGGCTTTTATGTAAACAGGGGGTACTGAACGGATACGAATAAAACGCTTTATTTGGAATTTCTCGTGAAAACTTTACTTCGAAAATTAATATGCCTTTTGTATTCACAATGCTCATTTTCTGTCTGATAGCATCATTTTAATACCATCTCCTCCAAAATACATGAAATACCTGTACATCGTGCCATCGTGGTGTATTGGGTTTGACTGAAAACACGAACGTTCGTGGGTTCTTTTGCCTCTCAGGGGAACGATTATATATGATTTTTCTTTTCATTTCCACGATATGGTAAGACAAAGCGCGGCGTTGAATTACGCCGCTCTAACCACATAATATCTGAGCTATCTAAATATGGAGTCTTATCGGAGTCGTATTTATCTAAATATGGAGTCCTAACACTGAGTTCTTTCTGATAAAGCATGAAGCATTTTTTAAAAATATTTTTTTTACTTATTATTTTATGTACCAGCAGAAATCGAGTCATGTAGTTTGCAAAATAAAATGTGTAATTTTTTTTGCAAATTGCCTAAAAAGGTAAACAATGCTTAAACGATGCCATACAACAAAACGTTTTGTATGGATAATTAAATTACACGGACGCGTAGAATTCGTAACTCATGTTTTACATCATGCATAAAACATTGTACGAATTCAAATAATTAACAGACGCTTCTACTGACCTGTTTGTTTACAGTTGATGGTAGTTTAGTTTTTAATGTAATTTCTAATATGGTGGTTGCCGCTTCGATATGCAATGTTCAGGGCACGCATTTTTAAGTATCCTGTTACTGTAAATTCCGTATTATATTTACTTTCTTTTTTTACCACAAAATTATACGATTTAGTTGTTTTCTTGCAATTAGTAATTTATTCGCTCTAAAAATTAACTTACCCATGGTAAAATTATACCTACACATGGTAGGGAATTATGTATAGTTTTTTTTTTTTCTTTTTTTTATGGATACCGGATGGCAAACGAGCAGATGGACCGCCTGATGGTAAGTGGTTACCTTCGCCCATGAACATCTACAGCACAAGAGATGTACTAGATGCGTTGCCAACCTAGAGGATACAGATGGAAAGGGAGGATAATGTAGTAGTCCGCTATCGGAACCACCACATTTTGGGGAAAGGATGGGTGGGAAAGGGGAAAACCTGGCTTACATGCCATCGAACCGGAACACATCATAAGATATTTGGCGGTTCGTCTTTGACATGATAGTGGTCGCGAGCCAGACGGAGGACGAACCTCCTACCACCAAAAAGTTTTATTTATTTCACATTATTTGTTCTTATTTTTTGGTATCTATGTTTATATATACTAAAGACTTCACTAGTGCTTAAATGTTAGCAATGTGTATTCTCACACTAACATAAATATGTGAAACACATGGTAGTATGTGTGATGTTTATTTTACTAATGATTTTTATTATAAAAAATATATTTTCTTCACTCTTTCTCCGCAAATCTTAACTACGCGAAATTTCACATTCCTTCGTCCGCACAATTTTTTGTACCCATTTTTGACGAAAATTGTCCTTTACGTATTAATATAGTGAATTATTTATCTAATTTTAATATTTCTGAATTAAATTATATATTATATTTATTTAATTTAACATATCACATGTTAAGTCACATGTACGTTTGTTTTTTTTCCCGCCAATGCGCTCGACCACAGATTAAAAATATAGTTAGCGTTGCTGTAATTACGCGTTACGTCAGCATGCATCGTATGTAACTTGAAATTAATTTGAAATTTACAATGATTAATAATTTAATAATAATATTTTCTTATTCTCTATTCTTGTATATACTTATTAGATTAAAAATTCGAATAACAATAAATACAAGAATAATTAGTAATTAAAATTGATACTTTGATAGAGATAAATAAAAAAATTACAAATAATCATTATAAACAATAAAATGAATAAATAATTAAATTCATTACAAGAACAACTACAAAATAATAATTTACAACATTTCTATTTAAGTTTCGTTTCAGTTAAATCTTAAATACTCTAAACAAGATTTTACTTACGTGGGGACTTAAAGGTGTCTTCAGTATTGTTGCTTTGTACCTAGATCTACTTAATTTGTCATATCCTAAGAGTTTCAAACTGCAGATGCTAGGTAATTAGGCAGTCGCGTTGTTCTGACGACTTAATTCATAAACATAAACCAGTTTAAGACGCTTTGTATTTCATGACAGAATTAAATATGGTTTCTATATTAAAATATTATTTTAACGCCTGTCGTGGCGTAGAGACACTGTAAACGCGACAGGTTGTGGGTTCGATTACCATTCCAGGATAAGGATTTTTTCATTTCCCGGGTTTGGTAAGAAGGCAAAGCGCGGCTTTAGTTCCGCTACTTAGCACGCAATGCCTCAATTCGGTGGAAAGTGGGGAACGGAGTATCTTAACACCTTAGTTTCCCTCTACCTACCCTGCTATATGCGGGATACAGCGTGAAGCTATGTATGTATGTATGTATGTCATGTACTTTTACAAAATATTTAATTAATTATCTTCATTGACAATTTTTTTTGTTTAATCTTAAAACATTTAATATACTTTGTTTCTGTTCTCTCACTGTTATTTCTCAGCAGAAGAATATTAGACGAATGATAGAAACTTCGCTGTTGTGGCGGCGATGAAATTAAAAATGGTGGTTTAAATGTAATTCATAGCAATATTTTTATTTCCAATATATGCACTATATGCGATAACAAGAAATAAGTAGAGAAAAGAGAAATAAAAATAAAATCCGTAGGTATTAAGTACAGTAACGGAAATCATAACAAAATCTTATCACTAACGCCTATCGTGGCGCAGAGGTACAAGCGTGCGACTGTAAACGCGACAGGTTGTGGGTTCGATTCTCACTCCAGGAAATGTTAGTATTTTCATTTCGTGGGTTTGGTAACAAGGCAAAGCGCGGCGTTGAGTTCCGCCACTCAACACGCAATGCCTCAATTTGGCGGAAAGTGGGAAACGGAATTATTATAAGAGAACGGAGTGTCTTAACACTAGGTTCTCAGGTTCCCTCTGTCTACCCTGCTATATGCGGGTTACAGCGTGAAGTTAAAAAAAGAAAAGTTTTATCACTAAGTAGTTGGTACATCTATACATATACTGATTTTCTTGCATGTGGCAACATTGCAACATTGCAAAGAAATACAGTTTAAAAATATTTTATTGAATGACAATTCATTGTATTAGCGAAATTTTAATTATGAGGGTTGATGAAAATAACCTAGCAAGAGTGGGATCGCGGTGGAAATTTATTATAATCAGTGTTCAGTGGTAGTGTGCTATATTATAGTGTTCAGTGCTAAAAATTAGTGGTCTAAGTATATAAGTGCCGTATTCAAAGCTTGTGAGAGGTAAACGTATCGGGACCTAAATGTGTTTGACCTAAATTGTGACATACACGAATAATATTGTATCTCATTGTATATAAGTCTATTTTCAGCTTCTAGCTGTATCCCACATATAGCGTGGTAGGCAGAGGGAAACTGAGAATTTAGTGTTAATACACTCCGTTCTCTTTCAATCGTTCCCCACTTTCCGCCGGATTGAGGAATTACGTGACCCAGGAAATGAAAATACTAAATATTATTTAAAATTTTCATTTCTTAGAGTGGGACTCGAACCCACAACCTGTCGCGTATACAATCACACGCTTGTGCCTCTGCGCCATGACAGGCGATAAAGATACGTCTATTTTTATTATTTAAATAGACTAATACACCTCCAATCGGCAAATATCGAACTTTCATTACGAGATACATGCTCGTACATATGTATTTGTGAACTATTTGATGATCTAAATATGCCCGAAGCTATCGTAACTTGGTGCTCGGTAGTCTGCCCTCAAGTATATTCATTACGTGGGAGTTAATATAGATATAGATAGTTCATAGTTATTATTACCAATATATATTGATAGTTTCATATACGATGTATATCTTCCGTTACTATGTTATTAAAAGTAAATGCAGAGTTAGACACACAGAAAGCTTAAATTTGGCATATAGGTGTAATGATATGTAGCGGTAGTCCGCTAAGTAAAATATATAATAATTAAGACTTTAACAAAAAAAGAACGACTTCAAATAAGATGCACTAAAAATTCGCTTTATTACTAATATCTCAAAAACTATTCGTCGGATCTTAACTAAACTTAAATGGTGCATGACAAGTAGTAGCTGTCATATAGAAAAAATTAAATTCAGAAATTCCTCCTTTTTTGAATCGGTTAAATACTTTTTTTATCTAATGTAAAGTATGCTGTTGGCCCTGTTGGCCTCTAAAGCGTCACGCGGATTTTGTGGGAGGCCGAGCTAGAAGAGCTCTGACCTTGGCTTTGACCACTTTTGGAAAGGGGACAACAAAGAGATTTTACGAAGACGCAAAGGCGTCTCAGGTGAGACACGGACCTTGGCTTGCGTACTTCATTCGTTGTCGGTGGCTTTGCTTCGCTCGAGCCGAGCTCAGCCTACTGGATAGGGCGGTGACACCCTGTCGGAAATTAAGTGTTTCTGCCTCCCGCGCCTAGGCGCGCTTGAGCTGCAGTGACGGTTAAATACTACAGAGACAGTAAAGCTTCCGTTTTTCGGTGAAAACTACACTTACCATTCAATGACAAGTGTCATAAAATCTCGCAAACAGAGTTGTGTGCGACCAATCATACATTATAATAAACAATAACAAACAACATTGGTCCTTATGGTTGGGGTCTCTTTTAGCTGGTATATCTCTTTTTAGAAACATAAGGTAAAAAAAAACTTTGGAAACAGAAGAGAAAAATAAAAATTAGTTATATGACCACTGAACAGTAATTGGTTTTTAATTTAAATGCCTTCTTCTACGCATCAAATAAGTAATTTTTAATACCTATATATTTTTTTATATTAATAACATATCGAATTAAAAAAAACAATTTCGAAATAATAAAAAGAATGAATTTAAAATTTCTAAGCAATTTTGAACCTTAAAAGATAAATTTGTTAAGAAAAATAATTAGAAAAGTATTAATCCTAAGTGTAACAATCATACATCATCATAGTTCGCATTCGTTGTATAAAATATGTATAACGTTACCTATTACCAAATTATATCCAGGCAAAGCCTAGGTAAGCCGCTCGTTACATATGTATATTAGAATTGTGAACAACAAAGCTGACTAGCGCATATGTATGTTTCTTGTACCGTCTTCTAGTAGTATGTATCAAATGCACATGTTTAATAAATTAAAAATCAAAAATTTTACATTTTCTCTATATATATTGCGCTGTAATGACTGCGTAACTTATTTCTTCCTTTTTTTTTATGGATAACGGAAGACAAACAAGCTAAAGGACCACCTGATGGTAAGTGGTTACCTTCGGCCATGGACATCTACAACACAAGAGACGTTGTAGATGCAATCTAGAGGATGCAGATGAAAGGGGAGGACAATGTAGTAGTCCGCTATCGGAACCACCACATTTTGAGGAACGGATAGGTGGGAAAGGGGAAAACCTGGCTTACTTGCCATCGAACCGGAATACATCATAAGATATTTGGCGTTTCGTCTTTGACATGATAGTGGTCGCGAGCCAGACGGAGGACGAACCTCCTACCACCAAACAAAAATTTGATACTTAACCCTCTGTATATAAAAATGTAAGCTTTAAATTTACCTTTTACCCGAATGTCCGAATGTCAGAGGATGGTTATGTTTTTCGCGCATAATATGTATGTTTGTGACATTCTTTATTACCTCATATCTTCCGGTTTGGAAGATACCTGGACCGAATTATATAATTAAGGTGACGTTAGCTAGGTATTGATACTTCAAGTGTTCTTAGATATGTGACGTCACTCTTAATTCAATATGGCGCCCTCTAGAGACAATTACGTCATGAATAAAAACAAAAAAAACATTGACGGGTATAGTGTAGGGTACCAAATGAAGGGACTTAATCAGCACATTTCAAATATATAACACATCACTAGCTTTTATAGTACTTTATTTGTATTTGCTTTCTAAATTTGAAAAATTGGTTCAGTCGGGTCTTTTGGTTTTTTTTAATTATCTGTGTTATTGAATATAAAAACTCCTTTTCATATATGAATATGCAACCGTCATGTGCTAAAGCACAACCCTAACTTTATGTATTACTAAACTATCCTTTGTGCTAGTGTATACCAGTCAATATTAAATATTTATAATACGTTGTTGCTTGTTTGCAAAATGAATAATCATATAATTTGTTAACAAAATATTTCAGCGCTAATTTCTGATAGTTAAATTAGGTAGCTACTATATTAAATTAGTATGAAGAATCCACTGCTAGGTGTAAACGTTAGTAGTTATGTGATAATATGCCAACAGCTGTTACAATGAGCAATGTATACATTGAAGTGATAAATATCAATTTCTCAAATTGAATTTACTGGTCTGTGTGTAAAACCTTAAACAGTATATTTAAGGAACATATCTGTATGTATATTTAAAATATTTACAAATATATTTTATGATATGATCCTACATTCATAGTATATATATATAGTTTAGTTGTTATATATTTTTTTGTTCATTTTGTAATCTTTTCTAAAGCAGCGTCACGCTTTATCCCACATAGCGTTGTCAGAGTGAACCCACTGTAAAGGCACTCCGTTCGTCGCTGTCCACCCGAAATCTTGTAAAGTATTGTTTTTATATTTGAAGCCAAATATTTTTTTAATTTCCTGAAGTGGGAATCGAACCCACAACCTGTCGCGTTTACAGTCGTACGCTTGTGCCTCTACGTCTTCGGACTTTCAAAATAAAATATAGTGTATTTTTATTTAACACGCTTACAATAGCTATTTAAAAGGCAGTGCCTCTAAGCCGCTTATAGAATTTTGAAACTAATATAGGAATTTATTTTATAATCTCCTTGTATGAGAATAATACTTTAAAATATTTATACAGTAAATAAATTAATAATAATAATAATCCTTTATTGTACACCCATATTAATTACAAAAAAAGAGAAACATGAAACAAAAATAGTTAAATTGTACAAAAGGCGACCTTATCGCTATAACAGCGATCTCTTCCAGGCAACCTTAAGGCATAGGAAATAAAGGAAGGGAAACGGGGCTAAGGGGGTGTGAACAAATTCAAATAAATTGTGAAACTTTGCTTAAAAATATCAATTCTAAGTGAAACTCGCTAGTAAAATAGTAAATGAAGTTCATAAATAAATAATTCTTATACAAATTTCACCGTAGCTTAATAAGCCTACTCTGTTAGTTATAAAAGGTTTGAAGTGTTAAGGTCCAAGTACATTTTAAATATACATACAAACATAAAAAATCACATCTGAAATCATCTTATTTGTTCTAAAATATAAACCATATTAAAATACTACATATATACATACATAGCGTCACGCTGTATCCCGCATATAGCAGTAGTAGGCAGAAGGCATATAGCAGTAGTAGGCAGAAGGAACCTAGTGTTAAGACACTCCGTTCCCCACTTTCCGCCAAATTTAGGCATTGCGTGCTGAGTGGCGGAACTCAACGCCGCGCTTTTGCCTTATTACCAAACCCAGGAAATGAAAAATTCCATTTCCTGAAATGGGAATCGAACCCACAACCTGTCGCATTTACAGTCGCACGGTTGTGCCTCTGCGCCACGACAGGCGTTAAAATACTACTAACATTCATGTTAATTTTTAACCAATTTCAATAAAGGAATCTTCAATTCTTCTCAATTAAAATGTATGTCTGTTACCGCATTATTTTTTAATGAGTGAACAAATATTGACGTTTCCTTTTTTATATTATACTAGTGTTTCTCATGTGTATTTAAATTTTGTTGAGATCTGAGTAGTCGTTTTTAAGTTATTCGTAATATGGTAATGGAGGTCGGTTTTCTTATTTTTTTTTAAATTTCATTATTTACGTCAAAAATTATTTATTTGTATAAGAGTTAGGTGGTATGGTATGGTGGTTGTTAGGTGGTAGGAGGTTTGTCCTCCGACTGGCTCGCGACCACTATCATGTCAAAGACGAACCGCGAAATATCTAATGATGTGTTCCGGTTCGATGGCATGTAAGCCAGATTTTCCCCTTTCCCACCCATCCTTTCCCCAAAATGTGGTGGTTCTGATAGTGGACTACTACATTGTCCCCCCTTCCATCAGTATCCTATAGGTTGGCAACGCATCTACAACATCTCTGGTGTTGTAGATGTCTATGGGCGAAGGTAACCACTTACCATCAGGTGGTCCTTCTGCTCGTTTGCCGTCCGTTATCAATAAAAAAAAAAAAAGTTTTTTTAAGGTTAAGGTCGAAACATCAATACCACCTTTTGTATTCCAAGACATAAAATATTCTCGTATTAAACATTCTCGCAAGAGAATTCAGTCAAATATCATAAAACTATCTGTTTATTTAAGTTTTACGTTGACTGAAACAATTTTGTCCAGCTTGAGTGGCAAAAGGGGTGCTAATTTGCAAGCCGCCTCGACCGACGCCCTTTGACAAGTAAATTGCGACCTCGGACTTGAGATTAAATGAGTATTAGATTTGTACAATATTCACCACACTTGGCCACGTTTTATGCGAAACATTTCAATTACAAAGCATGTTTCTCTTGTTATTGCGTAATTCGTTGGAATTGTAAGAGGGTAGATTCACAATTTGAGATAAAGTGTTGTACATTCAGTGTATTGTGCGAGATTATTTTCTATATGTCCCTAAATGTTAACAACATGTATGAAAGGGTTGACACTGTGCACGCGGTTTTTAGTTTTTTTTTAACATTGTTCCACCAAATTCTTCCAAATTTTCTCCAAATTTTCGGTAAATCTAATATATTATACCGAAGTTATTAACAAATATAATATATTTCTTGCATTATTGTAGCTATCAATTCAGGGGTTGGCATATAAAAAAATCACTACCAAAAAGTTAGCTATTTTTTTTTAAATATATTAGTTGGCGTATAAATAGTAACGTTCCGTTCAAATTTCATAAATACTTCAATTTCATAGGTCACCTCGTCCTCTTCTCTAGTTTTATAATTGTGTGACTACATCTGACAAGTAAACGCGATTGGTTGTGGGTTTGATTACCACTAAGGGGAGTGATTATATTTAAATTATTTCACTCTGGCAAGATAAAGCGTAACTTTAATATCCATTACTCAACATGCAATGTACCTTATTCGGCGAATGGAGTGGCTTGGCACTAGATTCTATCTGTCTATCCTGGTATGCGAAAAGCTACTTTTTTTTATAACGCCATACTTTGTCTTTCCAAAACATGGCAAATTAAAGTAATTTAAATATATTCCTCCCTCAAATGGGAATCAAACCCACTTCCCAACTGGCAATATTCCTAAGAATAGGATTATTTTTTTATTCAATGAATTGTAAAACAAATCGAAAGACCCAAGTTATTTGTAACCAAATAAAAACAACTATTGTATGGCATGGACCATGCAACTTTGTAGCTTGCAAGTTTTAAGACGTTCTCCGTTGTATTATACTGGCAGTGTAGCGTTATTTACTTCCGCCGCATACTCAAAGGAACTTTGTGTCTCTGTGGGTTACCTAATTTATGAAGTCTGTATCCTTACTACCACTTAGCTTACAAATCATGACTAGAACAAGTTTAAGATTTGAAGTTTTTTTAAGGTTAACACCTAATAACCAAACCTTGCCTTACCTAACTTCACGCTTTATCCCTAGCGGGGTAGGCAGAGAGAACGGAGCGCTAAACGCTACGGTCCCTGTATACCTCTTTCGCATCGTCCAAAGTCCTTCACCTCTTCACGCATTCCGGAGGGTCTTCATGCTTTTTACGTGACAAATAGCTAATAACCAAACAGCAGTTTTATTTTCTTTTTCGCGTCTTTACGCGTCTTTTACATTTTTTAATTAATCAAAGATGATCTTGTGTATGTCATTCCGGTCTTACATTTCTTCTTATTTTTAAAGTCGTTGCATGTTGGGTTTTGATACCTTCTTTTATCTGGATATAATCGAAAAAACATACTTGTTGTAAATATATAAATATTACCAATATATTTCTAACATAAAAGTTTTAAAAAAATTTAAAGTAAAAAAATGCAAAAATTCGTAATCGATTTAAATTAGCTTAGAAATGCAAGATTCGTGTTGTTTTTCTCCCTCTTGAAAAATTTGAAAATCTGGACTTACGTTGTTTCTGCACTCACCGATTCAAATACGTATGACATTGCGGTCAGAGTACTTGGACGGTTTGTAAGTTCGAGTCCCGCTGCGTTAAATTTTTTATACCGTTTCTAATAATATAAATTTTTTTCTTGTACGATTAACACTAAAATATCAAAAATAAAAAAGACTTACCAATTCACGTATGACCAATGTCTGTCAGATCTGAAAGAAAAAAAAATCATCAGCAATGTCGTTTTATTCTAATACAAATATTTTTTAATCTACATGAAACCCTAAGTAAATAATATATCACATGTAAATAATATACCACAAGTCATTTTCATACAATTTTGATTCTTCGAATAATTTATACATAGATTTTCTGTATTTCTAACTAACGTACAATTCTTATAATCGTTACTTTGTTATCCCAATTTTTAAACCAAAAAGCATTGATTAAGGTTAAATCGCTAAAAAGCAATTTGATTTAATCTCAACTCAGATCTCAATCCAATAAGTCCTATATATAAGTGGATTTTCTATTTTATAAATAAAAAGACATCGCAATTCCATTAACAGAACACGAGGGACAGGACTAAACAATGACAGGGAGACAAAGAAAATAAGGTTTTTCCTTTTATTCAAATGAGAGTCAAAGTTTGAATAGGTACCTCAAATGACTTCTGAACCGTAAGAAAGCATAACTTTTACTGATATTTCCAGCCCACCTTATATTTACTCGATCCGCTCTGATTTACGTAATCTGTGGAAATCAATCAAAAAGTGTACTTTTATTTCTAAAATATCATCGTTTTGTAGTATATTCATTTTATAAAAATTGTTTTGAGTAATTAAAATATTCTAGAGTTCCCGTTGACGCGTTAACAACGCGTTGTCTATCAACGTATATGTCACTTTATATAAACATGCATGTCAATACATGGTAAAGTATGTAAAAAAATATTTTATTAATTTAAAATATTTTTTATGCATTATTTTAAAAATATATTATCATTGTGCACTTCGCTATATAAACAATAAGTGTACCAAGTTTCATTCACCTCCACCACTTAATTTTCGTAAAAAGGGATCCAAAGTTTTTCCTTCTTACATGTTTAACATGTGTTTTTAGCTAAATATTCTTTTGAATCACACTTAGTAGTGATGGCTATGAATATTCATATTCTCTCATTTTTTAAACATCTCAATCATATTCTTTTTTAGATAATGGCTCACAGAAATATCACTTTTACGTAAGATATTTATTTATAATAGTTTTAAAAAACATTGTTAGTCATTTTAAGAAAAAAAAGAAGATATCTAAGTAGGGTAAACATCGATTAAATAATTCATACTTTCTATCGGTAGCTAATGGACTTAAAAAGATGAAAATGAACACAACCATATGGTTGTGCTATAACCATATGCTTCTTATAAATCATATGATTTATAAGAAGACTTCCAATTAATTATTATATCATAGATTTATTATTTAATATTAAATTTATAATGACATTTTCTCAAGATAATTGGAAATCGACCTGAAGTATATCTCCCAGGAAGTTTTAATGAAAACAGGAAGTCACGGATCTGTTAAGCTAGACTGATGATGGAAACGGAAAATTCATCAAATCCCTGATATCTCGTAATAAAAGTAATTTATCTTTTTTATAGTACGAAAGAAAGAGATTATCACTGCGAATTTATCTTAAATAATTGTTTTATACATATATTTATTAGTATTCATTTTAATTGTAATATTTAGTTATATTATTTTACATTATTTTTTTTTGGCTTCACGCTGCGTCCCGCACATAGCAGGGTCGGGAGAGGGAATCTGAGAACCTAGTGTTTGGACACTCCGTTCTGTTAATATTAATCGCATAATAAAATACCGCTATCCAGTGTATGATTCTGAATGTTTTATATTTGAGAGATGGTGACAGATGAGTAGAGTCTTCCGCTGGAAGGGTTCCTCAAAATGCCAATAAACCCACCCACAACAAATCTGCTTATAGTTTAGGACTGATCGCAGATCAACACAGAGAAAAAGAAACATCTAGTGTATGAGTTATTAGGAGACTGTGGAGTCGTGTTACTTGATTCTCTCTCCGTACTCTGTAAAATGTGTGAAATTAAAAGAAATAATAGTCAATAATCGATATATGGTACGTACAGATCCTTTATAACAATATTTCATAATACAAGATTGATCACGCTACAAAAATGGAGTGCAATTTTTCTTAGCGATAACACATTTGGGCCATCGTTCAGGAAATTCGAAGGGTATTTGAGGAAAACTTATCTTGTAAATAATCGTAGTTATTTATTTTTTATACAACTTGCTAATACTTCGAAGTAACTTTACAATTTATAGTGTAACTTAGTGTTTTTACGATGGTATTTTATCTAATATGCAAATTCAATATGAAAACTTTGTGAATTTACGTTATACCTAAACTTTCTATGAAATGTGAATTATCTAAAAATAAGAATATATTAATTATATTCAAATTAAAAACTTGGCGTAAATAGACGATATATTTCACCATAAGCAAATTAAGTTGGTAGGCAACAAAGAGTTAATGCTATGACAATACTAGAATATAAGCTACGTTGCGCCGGCCTAGGAACCATGTGGGAAGGAAGTGCCTTGTCTTATGTCGCTCCCGGACGGCCAAGGAAGCGATAACTGAATGTTATAAAGCAGGACATGAGAGCCAATGGACTGACCAATAAGGATATGGAAGATCATGCCGAGTGATGAAACTTAAAAAGCAAAGCAAAGCAAAGCAAAGCAAAGGAGAACAGATAGATCAAGGCTGTCAAAGCACCTATCTGCACATGATGCTTGTAGATTGAAATGGGTGAAAGTGGCCACCATTGCTGAACGGAATAGGTAAACACGATCGGTTCTGGGTCCCTCTTAGAAGAATGATTATATTTCAATTAATAAAACGCGGCATTGAGTTCCACAATTAAACACGCAATATATCGATTTCAGGTAAAAATTGAATATGGTACCCATTTCGTAACAAGTTTAATGTTTCTGAAGTAAATATTTTTGTCAATGTGGCATATTAGTATAGTAGGTATGCACCACATGTAGTATCAAATAAAAACATATGTTTTTCCACATATTACAATATGCCAACAATTTTGTACGTACAAATTAAAACGCTTAATTAAATATTTAATAACAGGAAATTTCATTGAACAATTTTGTTTTATGTTGCCGACGTTAAGATTCGGGTCCCTTGTTTCTTTTTCCTTATTAAATCATAAAATATTTTCTCGCTTCTTATATTATTATAAGGATATTTATATTATGTATCATTTTGTTATTAATATATTAAGAATATTTAGGATAATTTACTTTGCTCTTGATATACTTCTTAACAACCTACGTACAAAATTTCATTTCCATAGGACCAGCAGTTTTGGACGTTTAGTTCATTGTTTGACAGACATTGTTGGGTAACAGAAGAATTATATATCTTGATCTATTTTGTACAATTACCATAAATTATATATATTTATATCTTTTTTAGTAGTGAACCTCCAAAGACACTTCGCACTCTTTTAACCAATGCCTTGATTCGGCGGAAAGTGGAGAACCGAAAAGTTAAAAGAAAACGGAGTGTCTTAAGAAGAAAAAATGTAGGTTTTTGGTTCCCTTTGCCTACCCTTCTATGTACGAGATACAGCGTGAAACTGAAATATGTCTTACATAATCAGAAAGAGATGAAAATCAAAACAAAACAGATTACGTATATAAAAGGTATTTTCGTTATAATAAAAGAACTTATTTATTAAACTTAGAAATTTTGAGTTTAAAAATTATTTAAGAGCAGAAAATAATTTACAAACCAAGCCGATATGAAAATATGTATATAAAACATAGTCCTAAAAAATCACCCAGGTTGTTATTGAAAATAACATAAAGCTTTTAAAAATTTTTGTTTTCTGTTCTATTTTTGTCCAAATATTATTCTTATAAAGTTTTCTGAAATATTTATTTCGAATGTACGTAAAACATACCCATACATGTATTCATACTATTTTATGTTTTTAAAAGATACAGAAAAAAATAAGCAATATAATTTTTTTTAGCTTCACGCTGTATCCCGAATATAGTACGGTAGGCAGAGGGAACCTGAAAACCTAGTGTTAAGACACTGCATTCCCCACTTTCCGCCGAATTGAGACATTACGTGACGGAACTCAACGCCGCGCTTTGTCTTGTTACCAAACCCAGGAAATGAAAAATTCCATTTCCTGGAGTGGGAATCGAACCCACAACCTGTCGAGTTTACAGACACACGCTGGTACCTCTAACAGCGGAACTGATACTTCTTAATTGCGCCACGATAGCGTATATTCATATTCTAATCTTAATCTAAGGATACATAGTAAATCATTTCAAAGGGTCAAAGCGCAAATATGTACCTACATCTGAAATTTTATCTATATAAGCAATTAAACCTTGGGCAAAGGTCTTCATTGAGATTCGATTCACAATTTGATTGGATTACAGGGTATCTATTGTTAGGCCGTTTTCAGATATTACCTGGCTTTGTTATAAATATCATTATGTCAAACGCATAATGGCAAATATTGTATTATTATATATATGGAAACTATTTGAACTGGTTGGATATTTACTAGTTAAATTAAAATACTTCTAATAATTATTTAATTATGATAATTCAGTCTCTTGTTTTAAATTATTTAAAGCAATTTTTAAAAATATATATGAATAAGCATATGTTTTTATTACCTGCTGCTTGTAGTGGAATTCTAGTTCTCTTTTATTAATATCGGTAAGCTTGTCTGAGGAGAACACTTTAGTAATATGATTTCATTTCTAGTGTATACGTAAGTGCAGTCTACTATTTTATAAACATCTTTAACAACTTTAAATTATTAAAAGCTTTTATAATAACCTAGCTATAAAATGTAATTGCTAAAAGTGCTCTCAAATAAATATGAACTTTCTTGGAAACACAATATAAATCGATTTCATTGTATTCTCGTTCTATATAAATTGAATAACTCTTGAAAGTTTTTAATACAAAAGATGGCGGGCAAACTATTTAATAAACAGACCAATCGAGACATGATTTAATAGCTAACTTTAATTATTCAAGTGCCTCAAAGTACGGTAAGCTTACTTGCACTTTGGAGGTTTCCAGCAAATTTTGCATATATATAACTCGAGAGTAAGATTGAACATTGATGAAATGCAGCTTTACTCTATAAAGTTGAAATCTAGAATGGTATTTTATAACATACAATTGTATAAGGGAATTGAAGACATAGCTTCATCACAAGCACATATTAAATCTATATATTAATTCGTGAAGCAAAAAAAATTGTAGCCCTTTTTACGAAAATTACGCAGACAGAGGAGTATGAAACTTGGCACACTTATAGTTTATATAGCGAAGGAGTGCAGAATGATAATACCTTTAAAATAATGCATAAAAAATATATTAAATTGATAGAATAATTATTACACACATTACCATGGTTTGTACGTCAAACGTTTATATAAAGTGACATATTTGTTAGGTAACGCGTTGTTAACGCATTAACGGGGACACTATAGTCTATATTAATACATGAAGGAAAATTTTGTAACCCACTTTTTATCAAAATTATGAATTAGAGGTATTAAATGTGGCACGATTACAGTACTTACATGCATATTGAAAGAACGCAGAATGGTAATATCTTTTATAAGAATATTTTATAAAATACATTAAATTAAGCATATGGACCTTGAACGTTTGAGAGAAGATGTAAAACATATTAATTGGTCATCTGTATTAAAAGCCAATAACATTGATAGCATGGTTGAATCGCTAACTACTGAACTGATTAAATTATACGATGTCCATGCCCCTGCAAGGCCTGTACGTCACAAACATGCACCTGCTCCCTGGCTAACGCAGGTGATAAAAAGAACCATGCTCAAACGCGATAAAGCCAAATTAAAGAACAAAAAATATCCATCCCTGGAGAATTTAAATGCATACAAGAAATTGCGTAATATCTGCAACAGAATGTGTAGGGATGCTAAACGTCGCTTTATTCACTCCACAATTCAGGATCTCTGTCAAACACAAATCTGGAGATTCCTACAGTCATTAGGCGTGGGCAAAACCACGGACACTAGTCAAGTGTCCTTGGATCTTAATAGTTTAAACAATTACTTCAGTAAATCTCCTATAATTATGAATGCTCAGATCAAAGCTGACACTCTCACACGTTTATCTTATGTTGTCCCTCCAGACTGCTCACCTTTTGTTTTTAAAGCTGTAACGGAGGATATTGTCAAGAAGGGTGTCCGTTCTATATCTACGAAGGCAATTGGTTGTGATCGATTGTCATTAGACATGATTCTTCCTGTGCTGGATGACATTGCACCAGTTATTACCCATATCATTAACTTCTCACTGACTTGCAATGTTTTTCCCTCATTATGGAAGAAGGCTTCTGTCATTCCTCTACCTAAAACCCCTAATCCTACCTCTCCCAAAGAATATCGTCCTAATTCCATACTCCCCATCCTATCTAAAGTATTAGAGTCTATTGTCCACAACCAGTTATACACGTTCCTACTATCCAATAATCTCTTATGTCCTTTCCAATCCGGTTTTCGTCCTTCCCACAGCACGGTTGGCGCGCTGCTGAATATCACGGAGGACATTCGATGGGCAATGGATAATACCAAGCTCACTGCAATAGTTTTACTGGACTTCAGCAGCGCTTTCGACTCGGTCGATTTTGACATCCTTCTTGGTATTCTTCGTGCAGTTAATGTTTCTTCTAAAGCACTGGACTGGTTTCATGCTTATCTCTTCGGACGTCAGCAGTGTGTTATAGCCAACGATGTCTCATCAGATTGGCTGGATATCACTGCTGGCGTACCTCAAGGCGGCGTAATTTCTCCTCTGCTTTTCTCAATTTTTATTAACAACATTTCTCATGTTCTTTCTTCTCCCTTTCATCTGTATGCAGATGACCTGCAATTGTATAGGCACTTTGATCTGACTGAGCTATCCAAGGCTGTTGCCTGCTTAAACAAAGATCTTGTTGCTGTCGAATCTTGGGCTCAATGTTTTGGCCTTTTGGTTAACCCAAATAAATCACAAGCCATCATTATTGGTAGTAGCAGACTAAGATCAAAAATAGACTGGAAATCAGTACCTGGTATACAGTACTCAGGTGTTTCAATCCCATTCCATGACAAAGTCAAAAATTTGGGTTTAACAATGGACTGCAATATGTCTTGGGTAGCTCAAATTAGCGAAGTCAGCAAACGTATGCATTTCTCCTATCATTCTCTCAAACGTCTCCAATTTTTTCTCCCTTTCAAAACCAAAATTATGCTTGCACAATCTCTACTCTTACCAATTCTCGATTACGCCGACGTATGCTATTTAGATGTAACTAAGGAGCAACTTAATAAACTAGAGCGTCTACAAAATCTGGCGATACGTTTCGTTTTTAACTTACGTAAATACGACCACATTTCCCATTTTCGTGCTCAACTTAATTGGCTCCCAATCCGACTTCGTCGTGATATGCACATCCTCTGTGCACTTTTTAATATCCTTAATAATCCGTATTCCCCTACTTACCTCATTTCTCGATTCAGCCTTCTTCCTAACTCAACCCGTTCCAGGCGGCCTTGCCTTACGCATATGCTGGACATACCTATTAGTAACAAAAGATTTGGAAAAGAATCCTTTTCAGTATGCGCCGCCCTCCTTTGGAATAAATTACCTACATCAATTCAGCAGAGTACATCAGCAGACATATTTAAGGCAAGAGTTAAAAAGTACTTTTTAGGAATAGTT
The DNA here is from genome assembly GCA_033558755.1 of Philaethria dido. Taxonomy (NCBI): domain Eukaryota; kingdom Metazoa; phylum Arthropoda; class Insecta; order Lepidoptera; family Nymphalidae; genus Philaethria; species Philaethria dido. The sequence continues at coordinate 138,292 of JAKGSA010000588.1, forward strand.
ACCGTTAATAACTAATCATCTGTCGCCAGACATATTTTGTAATAAAGATTTATCATTATACTATATTTATAGTTTATATATATATTTATATATGTGTGTATTTATATATATGTATGTGTGTATGTGAATCTATATTTATATTATGTATTTTATTTATATATGTATATGTATGTTTATATTTGTGTGTACTTTTATACCTGCAAATGTTTTACTCTTGCTCTCATACCCATAGGTTGACTGGAAGAAATTTCTATTAGAAATAAGTCCACCTTTGCCAACAATATTGTTTATACTATATTAATTGTTTTTACAAAGTGCAATAAAGAATATATATATCTAAATTATTATTATATAAATAAGGATAAAAACAAATAATTATGTTCTTTATAGCTTCACGCTTTTTCCTGCACAACATAGAGATAAGAGACAATCTAGTATCATTTGCGGTTAGAATGACGGTGCTTAATTCCGCGCTTTGTTTTACCAGAGCGGGGTTTGGAAATAATTTAAATACGACCATACCTTCAAGTAGAATCGAACCAATTACTATTGCAGTCAGCCACTGTTTCACTCTACCACCTTTGCCTCCAGTCCTTTAATATTTATGGGGGCTAATACGATATTTAACGTCAGGGTACATTTGGTAAGTGTCTAGCTCTTCAGATGACGATTGAGTTGCTTTGATTCTTTTTTACCTTCTAACATTGGTTTTTAAACCATAAGCTATGTCTCAAAAATTTATTGATAACGCAGAAAATATTTTACATTCTGATTCTTACATTCTGAACATCATTAATGGTATATTTTTAATAATTTATAGAATACATATAAGTTTTCTTTTCAAATATATTCCTTATAACAATCGCACGAAAATCCCATTAACACACGATAAAAAGTATCCAAACCAAAGTATTTGGAAAGTTCGCGAGTATTTCAAAAGAACTGCTTTTAGCGTTCTTCAATTCGTTTGCGAGTGAATTGATATAGAATCACTTGGTGAAATTAAAATTTCATTCGGTCCCGTTTCATCTCCCGGCTGCGAGCCAAGTTTTAGCTAAATCTGTTCTATCGATGAACTTCATCTTTAGTTTTATAGAGTACATTTGCAAGTGTTTTTTGATTGGTTTCCAAAATTTTTTATATTTTTTTGGCTTCAGTATATTGCGGAATATCGCATAGCAAGGTAGGAGAGAATATAGTGTTGAAGCACTTTCTTTTTTCCTTACCACCCGAATTATTAATTGAGACATTGAGCTGCACAGCGGAATAATAAAATATATTGTTATACATTTTAATTATTTTAACATAATTCCTATTATTTATTTTCCTAGATAACACAATAATAATCGTAAGGCAATTTGGGGGTCTTCAAATCAAGAGTCAATAGGTTCTTTCTAGGCAAACGTGTATCATCGTAGACAGCATAAATGCTTACCATCAGGCTATGAGGCGGTCAAAGGTTAGCCTATCAATCATAAAAAAAAAGTACGTGATAATTTTTCTATAGTAAAAGCTAAAAAGTATTCCCTGTTTTAAATGTTTAAAAAAATTATGAAAATGAAGAATAATTTAATTGAGAATTTTGGCCTACTTCAAATGATTTATAACCAGAATATTATATATGCAAAAAATTGAAAGAAAAAATGTATGTTTAATACTGTTTCATGCAAAAACTACTGAACGGATTAAAATTAAATTTTACAGTAATATATCTTTTACTAGTTATTTTTTTAACAATTGAAACTCGCAATTATTTCTGCTTAGACATAAAATCTCGTTTTTCCCCGTTTTCATAGAAATTTTCTTAAATCTGCCTTTAGCGCTTCCTAAATTCCCTAAATTACCTACGCGATAAAATTTTAGACTATGTCACTCAGTAACTCAAATTTTTAAATATAAACATTTATTGATTATGATTGAAAACTATGAAACCGTAGGGAAGCGTCTAATTGTATAACAAAAGTTTCTGGATTCATTCGGCAGAGTATAAAACTATATTCTTTCATATATAAAATTAGTTTTGTTTCTCAGATGTGGTTAGAAAACAAAGTGTAATAACTCTGTAGTGGATTGCAAATGAAGAATGCAAATCTAGAAATGGGAGAGGCAATTAAAATTATAACAATACTTCAAATATTTTTTTTTATACTGAAAGTACTTTAGACTAATAATAAACATCAATGAAAAAGTGTATTTGCATACGCTCGGATCAACAACAACGATCCCTATGGGTTGGACACAACTTCTAAGTTGTTATCTAGTTTGAGCGGTAACGCATAATAGTTTGCTTGCGGCGCAATGTAAAATTATATTATTATAGCATATATGTATCTAAGGTTATAATAAAAAATATTATATGCGAGCTTTTAATATAAGCGGCGTATGACAAAGTAGTCAGTGAGAATATTGAGTGACACGACACTCTGTTCTTCAGTCGTTCAAATTCGGTATTCTAATGAAATTATAAGAAAAATGGCTTTTAAACTGATCATCATTTGTCATAAAAATTTTGGCTCTCAGCATTTCTTCTTCACATTAACTCTAACTGTACCCAATTGTATTTATAAAAAAAAATATTTCTGTAAGCAAAGCTGTTTATATATAGCAATAGTTTTAATCCTTCTGTGTATAGTTTAAGCGTGGAAAATATTTTCTTTGACGACGGACGCAAGAAAATTAAAATAATTCAGAGTAGATGGAGCTTTTATAAATAATCCCAAAGCATATAAAGCAGTAATCAGACGTCTTGGAATTATTAAGACTAAGTTCATTTTATCTAACACACGTTTATTTAGCTGCTTTTGTGATAAGGTATAAAAAGAAGTAAATAATATAAATATGATGTAAAAAGTAAAATACAGTTCTTTGTCAGTGATTTTTTTTGTATTTATCACTAAATATATATATTCCGAAATCTTTTCCTAGATTTTCACGCCATCTGCAGTATTATAGACGTCTAATATATATTCTGCTTAGTTTTTGAATTCATATCGAGTTAATAGACACTAAAATTTTAAGTTTCATAATTTAATATTTAGACACATAATTAGAGATCAAAATCGTATGGCGTTCACTTAGGTCACTCAGGCCAAGACGATTTGGCACTCATCCAACGTACATTAGTGTCTCAGCTATATTTCCTTAAATTTAAAATTTTCAAATACAACCCCATGTTATAAATACAGACCCAAATTTTGAACTAGTGCCAAGTTCCTGCAGTTAGTAATATTATAATTAGGCGGCTTATTGTTGATTATTTAAAAAAATATAGTAAATTTTATTTTTTAAGGATATACTGTAACGATGTATCAATATGTATGCAGTGAAAGCAACGTTAAGAAAGAATTGATTTAACACGCTATACTAAAAGCTCCTTGATTATGGTGGACTCTGAACGTTAGAAGTTTTATACTTACCACTTATTTAGAATTTTTATATGTGTTACCGTATAACTTCTACTAAGTGAATCAATTTGATGATTCTTTTTTTATATAATACCTAGCTAGTCGTGGCGCAGAGACACAAGTGTGCGACTGTAAAGCGACAGGTTGTGGGTTCGATTCCCACTCCAGAAAATGAAGTACTTTCATTTTCTGGGTTTGGTAACAAAGCAAAGCGCGGCGTTGAGTTCCGCCACTTATCGCGCAATGCCTCAATCTGGCGAAAAGTGGGGAACGGATTTGTTCAAAGAGAACGGAGTGTCTTAACACTAGGTTCTCAGGTTCCCTTTGCTTACCCTGCTATATGCGGGATACAGCATGAAGTTAAAAAAAAAATGTGACAAGTATTTTATGAATTATTCGTTATAATCATACTTTTTAGTGAATTTTCTTCCAAATCTGTTTTCTGTTACTTGCAAAATCTTAATTACATACCTAATTATAAATACAAAATTAAAATTTCTAAAATGATACAAATGAGCAAGTTTAGTCAAAGTATTGACGCTACCTAAAAGCACTTCAGGTGCTTGCAGTCCAGCTAAGCTGGTCCACATGTTATCGTTAAAACCGCCATTTATAACGCTACTATTAAGGCTAAATCCAAAGTTGGACTTGAGAACTTAAGCGAGGTAATTATGTAAATTAACTCTCATAATGCGCATAAACTCGCATATAAGTGGGGCAGAATATGAACTTAATATATTTTCTTAACGACACAACGCGTATTTTGAGAGCTTTGAAACACCTTGCTGTAGAGTGTATGTGTATAAAAAGTATCTACCTTCCTTACGCTGGATACTTTTTATATAAGCGTTTTAACTATGATGTTGGTGATGTTTGTGGCTCGTAAAAGTGTTAGAGCGTTAGCCAATACGGTCAACTTATTTGATTTAGATGAAAATCGATTTCATATGTAATAGAATTACTACGTTTACTGCATATAACGTAGCTTTAAATAACGTAGTGATAATTGACAACGTATGTAGTAAGCTACGTGATATTTCTTTAGTAAATATTTTTATATATCTATCTATATCTATAAATACGTGAACCAAAAACTTTGAACCCTTTTTTACGAAAATTACGCGGACGGAGGAGCATGAAATTTGGTACACTTATAGTTTATATAGAGTAGGAGTGCAGAATGGTAACATTTTTTAAAAAATAATGTATAAAAAATATTAAATTAATAAAATAAATGTTACATACACTGCCATGGTTTGACATCCATGTTTATATAAAGTGATATATACATTGTTAAAGACAACGCGTTATTAACGCGTCAACGGAGAAACTAGTATACGTAATCGTGTCGATCCCTTTAAACTTAGTAGAACATAACAGTCAATGAATATAACATGAACGGAGATTGCATAAAATGAGCCAACTCATATTGTCTTGGGAGCGACAATAGTTGCTCTGGTTTATTTCGTACATTCAGGCTGAGGTAAATAGAATTTTTGTTTCAAACATTACTTATGGACTATGGTCTACGCTTTATACAAAATTTTTAAATTCTTTGAATCGCATGAATTTGGTGCAAGTCGCTGTGAAACCATTTTTGTAATATAACAAAAATACTTTTTTGTATGTTATTTGTTATGCAAGTAGATTTATAATGGATTAATATTAAAATGAATAAAGTATATACATCCGAATACCTTAACTAAACAATCTGATCAAAAGTGCAAATTTTCAAAATTTCATGCTAAGACAAAGAAAATTTATATACGAGGTGTGTTCAAAAAGTAAGGTGACTTTGTATTTTTAAGAAAAAATATTTATTTATTTATCAATATTTATGTTGTCCCCTTCAAAGTAATCCCCCTCAGATACAATACACTTATGCCAACGGTTTTTCCAATCGTCAAAGCACTTCTCATAAGCACTTTTCGGTATAGCCTTGAGCTCTTCCAGCGATGCAGTCTTTATCTCTTCAATCGTTGCAAATCTCCGTCCTTTCATAGGTCTCTTTAGTTTTGGGAACAAGAAAAAGTCACATGGGGCCAAATCCGGTGAATATGGTGGCTGAGGCATGATTGTGGTGTTGTTTTTGGCCAAAAAATCTCTCACCAGCAAAGATGAATGATGAGCAATTTCGGAACAAACTTCGCTGACACACGTCTCATGCCCAAAACGTTAGAAAAAATTTCATGGCACGAGCCAAGCGATATACCAACATCCTCAGCAACTTCTCTGATAGTGATTCGACGATTTTCCAGAACAATTTTCTTCACTGCTTGAACGTTTTCATCAGTTGTTGACGTGCTTGGGCGTCCAGAGCGAGGCTCGTCATTGGCATCTTCCCGGCCATCTTGGAAGAGTTTGTACCACTTGTAAACATTTTTTTTACTCAGAACAGTTTCACCGTATGCCACTGTCAACATTTTAAGTGTTTCGGAGCACTTTATTTTATTTTTTACACAAAATTTGATGCAAATCCATATTTTTCGATAGCAAGAAATCGCCGAGCACGCAAAACACTTATAACCTTTACGCCTCTCCCAACCAAACAAAAAATGCTATACGAGGTGTGTTCAAAAAGTAAGGTGACTTTGTATTTTTAAGAA
>JAKGSA010000589.1:6253-16361 GCA_033558755.1 Philaethria dido
TTATGTGAGCATGTCCCGCCACATATAGCAGGGTAGACAGGGGGAACCTGAGAACCTTTTTCCACTGAATTGAAACATTGCGTGTTGAGTGGCGGAACTCAACGCCGCGCTTTGCCTTGTTTCCAAACCCAGCAAATGAAAATATTCAACTTTTACATTTCCTGGAGTGGGAATCGAACCCACAACCTTTCGCGTTTACAGTCGCACGCTTGTGCCTTTACGCTACGACAGGCGTTTGTCCACGATTCTTCTATATAATTTATATAAAATTTAAAAAATCTAACTTATATATATATACGTATACACATATTGTTTTCACAAAGAAGCATAAGTTCCTTCACAAGTTATTAAGTTTACACTTTTTAAAATTTCTAATTTCAGAAGAAAGATTTTTGTTTTTTCAGTTCTTCGTAAGCATTTATACAGGTTAACGATCAAAAAAAAACAGAAACAAATAATAATAATAATAGTAACATGGATTAATAGATTTAGGCCAAGTATATGTAGTGTGGTACTATATGTAATTAAACAAAATAACAAAATAAAAAAAAAATTTTTGTAAGACTTGAGTCCATAAAGATTATATTACTGCAGATATTCATATCAAAATTTTACATATAAAAGCAAAAGTATCTAGATTTAATCCAATTTTGTTTGATTAAAACTGTGCTTATCATTATTACACGCTTTTAGTTTCGCACTATGTGGTTTTTTCCACTATTTAGCAAGCCAAAAATATTTTAAGGCAAGTCAATCTTTTCAGTAAGTCTTCTATGATTTATAGTAGTAATATTTTTAACACAAGAGTCTCTATACTAGAAGTAACCCAATCGTAATCCAAGGCAAAGCTATTTGCGCTTGATCTGAATGTGCCCAAAAAGACAAGTCAGGGTGAACACTTCAATCACATTTAGATTTGGAAAACCCGTCCACGGCCGCCGGGACGTGCAACTTGTGCCAGATTTACATGAGATACGCTCGTTCAATCTTCTTTGTAAAATTAGCTTTTCGTTTTGTTGTTTTTTGAGTATTTTACTGCTTAACATTTAATTGTTGCTTTATTAATCATGTACATACATGTATATATACAAATTAATAGTAGTGAATATAGAACACAAAACCATACCTAAAACAACTGTGCGTCGTTGGCTTTGTAATATAATCAATAATTTGTAGATTTAAATATTCTTTTTTTTTAGCTGCACTCTGTATCCCGCACATAGCAGGGTAGGCAAGGGAACCAGAGAACCTAGTGTTAAGTCACTCCATTCTCTTTTAACATTTCCGTTCCCGTTCCCGTTCTGTTCGTTAAATATTCTTAATATGAATTATTCTTATATATTAATATGGTATCCAAGACAGCAAGAGAATTCAAAAAATCTGGTGTAGTATTTGTCAATTTAGCATAAGTTTTACCTATTCACTGGTTTTTGATCTCAGTAATTAACTGACTAAATTTAAATTTCGCTCTCTTTCGTGGATTGTCGGCAGTGAGTCCAAATCATTTTTCACCTAATCAGATGGGCCATCTAGTGTCCTCATACATTACATTGTTTTGGACTTCCCATCCACTTTAAAGACATCGCATTGTACTTTTCTCTTTTGCCTAACTAGAGTGGAGAATCAAATATATAAGTATTTTAAATACAAGCATTTGCACGATGAAAATCGAACCTACTACTATTGCATATATATTTAGGCATTTAGTAACAGATGAGACACGTAACTCACAGTGTAGAAACCATCGAAACTCCAAAATGTTACTAGGATACTGCTAAAGTCCACAAAGCGTGCGTCGCTCGTCAAACTTTGTTGTTTAACTAATGAGTTACGAGACATGTCAGGGATACTCATTTAACATATTATAGGAATACGTGTTTTGTCGTGATTTATTACTTACTTGTACTTGAAATTCAATTTGGTAATGGTTGGATTATGGTAGTTTATTTATATGATTATGAGTTTAAAGGTTTTTAGCCAAAATTAATGAAATTGCTTCTGTATATATACATTTATCACTTGCGGAATGCAAATAAATAAAGGTAAATGTATATTTACGTTCTACTTTCTATTTGAAAATATTTTTTCTATTCTCACTTAAAACTACGTTATAATTATAATTTCAAGTATTGGCATTACCTCGGAAAGCATAAATATTTAGTAATTGAAATGTTAATCATACTTTCTTCGAAATACATTAAATTTCATTTGCAACATTGTTGTGAAAAGACGAGTACGTGAGCATATCATTACGGCAGGGGAAGGTTACTGCAGTGCAGTATTACCTTAATAAGTCACTTACCACCCTTAGCTTTGACATGGGCTTAAAAATATAAACGAACGTGCAAAAAAGGAAACGTAAAAAGGCTGCGAGCAAAGGTCTTTAGGCCTATTTCTATCAATACTTTGAGAATTTAACAAGGTTATATATGTAATTTGAGAAGGACCAGTAAAATTGAATTCTTCTTGGAGTAATACAGCGAGTACTAACAATCTCGTATTTACATTATTATATGTTTTTATGAATATGAGTTTTTTCTGCAGAAATTCTCGTTATAACTAGAAGACATGAAATATATTTTATTAAATATTTCTTATTTATTTATTATTAGAACATGACTTATATTTTAGTCAAATAACATTTTTGGGGGTAATTTTAATATGTATATTTTAATACCTACCTTAGGTAGGTATTAACTTCACGCTTTATCCCTAGCGGGGTAGTCAGAGAGAACGGAGCGCCAAACGCTACCGTCCCTGCATACCTCTTTCGCCTCGTCCACAGTCATCTATTTTAACATAAAACTCAAATTCAGACTCAAACTACTTCGTCAATAACCACAATTTACACAATTTTTTTACCCTGTACCAATGATTTATCTAATTCAATAGGAACATATAAAATATATCTTATTCACGTTGTGCCTGTATCAAATAGAAAGTGCTTAAGTGTCCGAATCTCTATATCATTTAACGAATGTTGCTTTACTTAATTTAATAAAAGTGTCTCCGTTCAACCATTTTTACTTGTATTTTGCTTGTATGCCTGCATTCTGATCACTCCGCCTTTAGTGTCTTGACACGTATTGTTTAGTGTTTATGCATCCAGGCCACAAAAATATATTATTATAAATACATTTATTAGTTTCGGGGCACTCAAACTCCCAGCCAATGTTCACATTTCTAAATAAATCTGTCACATTTTACTTGTAAACTTAAAGTTAACTGTTATCTACTATCACTATTTTAAGATTATTGTTATAAATGCGGAATGTTCATATATTTATTTATATAAAACTGTTCCGTAACTCACTAAGTAACAGACAAGGGCTTAAACCTTATTTCCCGAAATTTGTACGGGACCGACAGAAAACGAGATTTTACATTAGGTATATTTTAGTCAGCCATAAAGTTCATATAAACGAAGGTGACGTCGACAACTCATAAATAGATAACAAAATAGAAAATAAAATGATAAAATATATAACACCAAAGTTCATTAAATTCATTATTTTTTGATAACAAGTCATAAGTTAACAAGAAATATCAAAGTCAAAGTATAACAGCCCATAACCTAGTAAGCTGTCAATAATCCGTGATTGTGTCATATATTCTACTCGCACATGCCTCGCTGGTAATTAATGCTTACTCTATTAACGTCATAGAATAAACGAAGACACTATTACGAAGGCGGTGACAGTTTAAAGGGAAATAAAGTATAAAAAATATATTATACTGTCATAGGGAACACATAAAGAGACTAAGTAAGCCTAATTTTAACGGAAAATTCCAGATATTTTTTCTGTTCGTTGCTTTACGACTGAATTTTAATACATTGTTTGTTATGTGGCGGAACTCAACCCCGCGTTTTATCTTACTTGGTACATTATTATTTTACGGTTTAGAAATGAGTATCAATATTAATATAAAATTGATTTTTCCCTGTGAGCGTCCCGTAAGAGGCGGGTATCCCAGTAGTTTGGTAGTAGGAGGTTCGTCCTCCGTCTGGCTCGCGACCACTATCATGTCAAAGACGAACCGCCAAATATCTAAAATGATGAGTTCCGGTTCGATGACATGTAAGCCAGGTTTTACTCAATTCCTACCCATCTTTTCCCCAGAATGAGGTGGTACATTACATTGTCCTCCCCTTCCATCTGTATCTCCTAGGTCGGCAACACGCTTACAACACCTCGGTGTAGGTGTCTATGGGCGAAGATAACCACTTAACATCAGGTGGTCTTTTTGCTCGTTTGCCTTCCGTTATCCATAAAAAAATAACGTATATTCATTACCTTCACTGCATAAAATAAGAAATATTAAGAAGCAATTAAACCATATTTCAATAGTAGAAAGAGAAGAGTATTACGATATTTAAAATATTTGAAGAAAATGTACTGATGAATATAATGAATGGGTCTCTTGGCCAGATATAATTTACAGTAAAATCATACGCATCAATAAGCTATATTATTATATATAATAAGTTACTACATTTCAATGAACTTAATTGATATAAGAGAAACTATAAGTAATGTTCAGCTTCAGCTGAGACAGAGGGAACCTAGGGTCAAGACACTTCGTTCTCCTCATTCATAGCATAAGTATAAATATAAGTGATAATTATAGTTATAATGAATTTCCCAAAAACTGCACTTTAGGTAATAATTAAAGTCGAAACTATCAAAGACACGAAACGTTAACGAAGTTTTCTTTTTTTATTGATAACGGACGGCAAACGAGCAAAAGGACCACCTGATGGTAAGTGGTTACCTTCGCCTATAGACATCTACAACACCAGAGATGTTGTAGATGCGTTGCCAACCTAGGGGATACAGATGGAAGGGGGGACAATGTAGTAGTCCACTATCAAAACCACCACATTTTGGGGAAAGGATGGGTGGGAAAGGGGAAAATCTGGCTTACATGCCATCGAACCGGAACACATCATTAGATATTTGGCGGTTCGTCTTTGACATGATAGTGGTCGCGAGCCAGTCGGAGGACGAACCTCCTACCACCTAAAAGTTGTGAACAAGTTGTGGACAACTAGTTCGATTTATAAATTATTTACCTCCATATATTAGGTATAGGTAAGTTTCAACCACAAACGTTTATGGATACGTAATACTTGGATTTATACTGATTTGAAACACTTCAAACCTGATTTGCTTAACCAAAGAAATAAAATCATATAAAATTTGTGAATTATTTTCAATTCTTTATTTATTTGGTTTATTTATAATATATAGAAAGCATTTGAATCAAAATGCTATAGTTGTGGTTTCGATAGCAAATTGGGGGTATAATTATATTTATTTTATTAATTTCCCCGCTCTCGTGGCGTTGTTAGGATACTTATTGTATACTACAACATAATAGGTCTATTCTTCACTCTAGTAGGTATTTGTATTATTTTTTTTATATTCTGGTCCAACAATACGTCATTTAAAATTCCCCCACCCAATATATAGTCAGTCTTAAATGAAATTTTCACTTTATAGGGAACGAAATGATATAACAATCAGTTCTATCTGCCAACTCTGTATAATGTGGAAAACATGAAAAAATATATAATAAAGCTTTGATTGTAAGTATTAAGTCGTAAGATACCTTTAAGTGAACCTTTTTAACTGAACGATAAAAAATAACTAAATAAAAAAAATTGTCTAATAAATAATAATCATAGTCTTACAAGAAAAACCACTAATCAACATTAGCAGTTATTAACAATATTTAAACATTTACAACAATAACTAAATCACAAACTTAGATAATTGTGGTTGACCTTGTAACAGCCAAACTCCGAATAAAGTTCCAGCAGAAGAAATTCTGTCCAAAATTTCTAAACTAACAATATTCGCAGAGTTGTCGAAGGCCTCTAGTTTTGTAAGTTCACGAAACATGTGGCGATAGTGGCAATCTGACGCTCCAAAATATCATCGCAATAGACTGTCTTTGTTACACTTGACTCTTTTTATGAATGAAATTGTCCTAAATTAATAAAATACACAGTAAATACATTCCCTATTGTATGAAGGGATATATATTTTCTTTTATTGAACAAAGGAGACAAACTAGCAGAAGGTCCTGATGGTAAGTGGTTATCTTCGCCCATAGATATTTACAACACCAGAGCAGTTGTAAATGTGTTGCCGACCTAGAAAATGCAGATGGAAGGAGAGGAAACAATATAGTGCCCACGGAACTCCGTCATAGGAACCACCATATTCTAGGGAAAGGATAGATGGGAATAGGGAAAAATCTATCTATCTCTATTGCTAGCAACAATTTAATATGAGAGTGGATGAATAAAAGAACCTAGCAAGAGTGGGATCGCCACAGTACTATAAAAGACGCTTCTTTGGCTTAAAAATGACAGCTTATAATAATCAGTGTTCAGTGTTAGTAATTAGTGTTCTATGTATCGCGTTATAAGTTTGTAGCAGTTAACACTATTTATATCTATATGTATTTCTTTTTTTTAGACTTATGAAAAGTAAATAAGTAATTTATGTAAAAAAAGGAACAGATAATATGAGTACGTGTGTTTTATTGTAGATGCGCACAACACTCGCTGTCAGCTTCTAAAATATTAATAACATCAAAGAATTTTCCTTATTTCTTTAGATTAAATAAAAATATGCCCAAACATTGTTATGTATCTCATTCCTTAAATTGTATCCACAATGTAATAATGTTTAAATCTTCCTAAAGTGGCACGACACATTAAGCATACGAACAAATTACGACGCCCCGATATTTGTGCGCTTAAGATGGAAGCGTTTAGAATATTCCACATATTTTGAATATATACGAAAGATCTTACATATAACCTCTATGAGAACTATGTATTCCTATTTTGAGCAGCCATACACTGATTGTGCCTACTCGGCCACGACAAAAGAATTGTAATTTATTTTTTTTACTGCTGTCTTTAGCGTTACACATTCTTTCTAGCAAGTAAAACATTTTGAACAAGTATTACTATATTTTTGAAGAGCTATCACTTGAATTAAGACAATGCACTCATATTTATGTTATTTTTATGTGCATAAAAGCAACAATAACAAAACATAAATTGTTTCCATCTTTTCTAGATAAGAGCCACAAATTATGACCTTTAAAATTAATTAAAAATGAAATCAAATGTCATTAACAGTTCTAAGCACAACTATTACACAGATATATTTTTTTTATTTTTGTTACATATATTTTATATTGGTAAATTTAAAAATTAAAATTAAAATATAAATATTTTAATACTAAGGGGCTCTTTCAAACACTTCCGCATTTAACTTCAATCGGCGTTTGCCAGTCCTTTGGGATTCACTCCTACTTCGCTGAGTGCTAATAAGAAAAGCCGACGACCTACTCAAGAAATTGTTGCTATAAAGTTTTTCAGTCATTAGTATTGCTGTAATTTAAAAAAAAATGTGACGGTACGGTTTTTAGACCCTAGATTTTGCAATAGGTCCTAGTGAGATCACTAGAACAGAATATACTGAACTATAAATAAAAATAAAAATTTTTCATATTCTTTGATTTACAAAATATTACAAAGCGACACTAAAAGACCAATCGCGACTATTAACTTAAAATGTATAATTCAAACCCACACAATTTATTCTATTTCATCTTTTATTCACAAGACGTCATCGTAGCGAATTTGTAAAGTTTTTAACTGTAATTAAAATACCCTAGTTTTAGATAAAATACTGCATTAGATTCCAACAAACAACATGTTATGTCACTAAAATTGTTCATTCATTGGTAGATAAAGTGTATGGGAATATGACTCTACATAGCACAGGTGCTCTAAACCCTGTATTACGATAGAGCAAAAAAAAATATTTTTCGAATTAAAAAAAACAGATAACAACGAATACTCACTGGGCATTTCAAAAAAAAAAATCTAACAAATCCAAATTTAAAAATTTGTTCAATTGGTACTGAAATAAACGCCTAAAGGAATAAATAGGGGACGCAAATAAAGGAATTAGAAGTGGCGCGGCCGAGACGATAATTTAGTGAATAATTCAACAAGTTTCCCGCTCAGCTGCGTTGCTGCCTTCCAGGTGGATTTACACAAACTGGCATAAGTAATTGAATTAAATACTCAGATTCGATACCAATATTAAGGTAGACTATGAAAGGAGTTGTTGTTGTAACTTTGGATATGTTTGCAAGCAGTTACATGTGGTAGGAGGTCATAGGTACGTAAGAACAGTATAGCTATTTTGTAAATAATGTTTAGAAAATCTCTACGTTCCGAGAACGTTAAAATGAAAATCTTATTTAATATAATCATAGTTCATTCATTTGGACTCAATCTTCACGCGTACTGTAATCAGAAACTGTCGTACTGCGAAATGGTGACGGTTTTAATACGATATTTATAAAAAATAACCATATAAAATATTTAAAACAAATAGCAAATATATTATTTCAATTAATAGTAAATAAAATGAAATAATTAAAAATATATATTTATAATTACAAATTATTAATATTTATTTATTGAAATATTTATTATTTAAGTCAACAGCATTTTCATTCAAATTAGAGCAGTGTCAACACGCGACCCAATCAGAACTAATAGGTCTGCGAGAGTATAATTAACATGGAACTGTAAACTAAATAAATAAATATATTTGTATATATTTTTCGCCTATTCTAATATCTAGGCGTCCCATTCTATAGGGTGTCCCAAAATTAACGCAAGATTTGAATTAAATAGAAAATGCCATTTAAGTCTTTTAATAGCGAATGAATAATGAATATAATAGCAAATGGCGGCAAAGTCAAATCTTGCGTTAATTTTGGGACACCTTTATATCTATCGATTTATGGAAGAAAATATTTCAATCCTATTTCCTCTTTGCCGTCTGGTGTGAAAATTTGCACACATATCTTTTTTCATAGAACGAGTATGACGTTCTAGACAGGACGACCGGTATAACAATACTACTATAATACATGTTTTTTCTAATTAATTTCTTCATCATTCATCCTTCTTTCATCCTTCTTTACTAATTAATTTCTACAATTTAAAACAATATAATGCTATTGAAGATAATAAAATCATCAGAGTCAAATTCTTCATTTTCAAAAAAAAACATTAAATTATGTACATACATATGTATGTATGTACATAATTTAATGTTTAGTTTTAATTTAGCGTGAAGCTATGTATGTACATAGCTTCACGCTGTATCCCGCATATAGCAGGGTAGGCAGAGAGAACCTAGTGTTAAGACACTCCGTTCCCCACTTTCCGCCGAATTGAGGCATTGCGTGCTGAGTGGCGGAACTCAACGCCGCGCTTTGCCTCGTTACCAAACCCAGGAAATGAAAACATCCATATCCTGGAGCGGGAATCAAACCTACACTGTCGCGTTTACAGTCGCACGCTTGTGCCTCTGCGCCACGACAGGCGATATTATTAAGTTAAGTTTATAATACGTGTAGTAATATTATAATGACTGCCGATATTGAAAGCCTATCAGTACAATTTAATTAGGTATGTAAAGTATGTAGATAGGGTATTCGATTAAAAGAAATACTTGTTAATAGGCAGAGGGTATTTTATAAATACATCCATTAACACCTTTTAAGGATAATATTAAAATATTTAGGACAATTTGTAAATAAAACAGGCATTTTTTTGATTCGAGGAAGAAAGAGAAAAGAACGATTTAGTCGTTTCTCAACCTCTAAACAGGCTTGACCGCTCCTTAATGGGCAAAGGCATGCGACTTCTATTATAAATCCGAAAGTTTTAAGGATGGATGGATGGTTATTACTCTTTCACGCAAAATCTACTAGGCAGTTACAAATTATATATACATCAAAATAATGTTCAAGCTACAATTTCCAAAGATTTTATATATATTCCTTATTACATTTTCGTAATAAGAACATATGATAAATACAAGTTCAGAAATAAAATTAAAATGGGGACTTATTTCTAAAAGAGACTTCTTACAGCCAACCTGTGAAAGTGGGAGAAAGCGATTTTAAGCGAGTGCAATATACGTATAAAAATAATAATATATATATCTATTTCTATATATATATATATATATATATATATATATATATATAT
>JAKGSA010000589.1:16763-34399 GCA_033558755.1 Philaethria dido
TAATTCGTTGAATTGAGGTTTGTTATGTTGAGGTTAAGTTAGTCTAAAATTCGTTATGAAGAGGTAAAAAATGCTTTTTTGTGACCGATAAGGAACATTTTTTACGTTTCCGAGCCATTTCAACTTGAATCTTTAACAATCGTCACAAGCAGGAGTGTTTACATATCTTTCTATCAAACACCAATGATTGTTTTACGTACAAAAACGTGTCGAAACTTGTCGCGACATGTATCACATTACTATGAGATTAAGAATCATACATTGGTGGGAACTTTATATAAAGGTTTTAGGTTGACAAAATCCGTTAATCAGAGGTTTTTAAACTTTTTCTTTTTTTTTTTAACTTCACGCTGTATCCCGCTTATAGCGGGGTAGGGATAACCAGAGAACCTAGTGTTAAGACACTCCATTCTCTTTCGACAATTCCGTTCCCCACTTTCCGCCGAATTGAGGCATTGCGGGTTGAGTGGCGGAACTCAACGCCGCGCTTTGCCTTGTTACCAAACCCAAGAAATGAAAATACTAAATTTTACATTTCCTGGAGTGGGAATCGAACCCACAACCTATCGCGTTTACAGTCGCACGCTTGTGCCTCTGCGCCACCACAGGCGTTAAACTTTTTCTTCAGTTGAAAATTCGTTATAAAGACGCTGTTCGCAAAAAATGTTCGTAGTGTAAAGGAATATTTTACATTGATTCTTATGGACAGTTCAAGGAGACTTCAAAGAATTTTTTAAATCGAGGAAATTGTTATATTGAGGTACGTTATATTAAGGTTGCACTGTAATTATTTTGGAGAAACAGATCAGTTTTTAATAAGACTTGTTTAAAAAAGGGAGTGAAACTATTTTTAGCTGTTTATTCTACAATGTGTAGATAAGTTAAGATTTAAAAAATTAGTCGTAATTTTTAACATTTTTCAAACTATATCAAAAATTTTTCGTCCCGAGTCATATGTAAGGTATAATGTAACAAGTAATTGATTTTGAACAAGGTGATCTTGACTTTCAAAATTCGCAACGACCTTAATAACATTGGCAACTAACATAATCTTTATACATGTATAAGAACGAGTTGGTATGTCTTTGTTTCTCAGTTTCGTTAGTGTTCGACGTGAAACATTAAGTTTCTGTTAGTTGAACTGTATATTATATTTTAAGAGAAAAAGAACCTAATGATAACTCACTTCCTATTTTCCACTTTCTGCACATTTGGAGATATTGTCACAGTGAATCGGTATAGGTATGCACAACGCTTTAGTATACAACTAAAGCGTTGTGCATACCTATATGATAAATAAAAATATCCCCTTAGTGGTATTTGAACCTACAACAAACGTCTTAACTCTAAAGAGTCTATAAGTTTTCTTGCAATCTCTCGCTTAGCAGAGAAAATCCGAGATATTGTGAATTAAGTAACGAAAGTCACAGCCACATTTTCTCTTATCTCATTAGGGATAAACACTGATTAAATATTTTCCAAAATATTGTACCGAAAATTACACCTAATTATTATAAGTACTAAGAAAGGAATATGGAGTGATTTGACACTCAGCAATCCGTCATAGTATTATAGATAACACCAATAAAAACTATAAGAGAATCCTAAGCGAAGGCGCGATAAACATGGTAAGCGTAAGAATTTATATGTAGAAGCATCAGCACGTAATATTCAACCTGGGAATATTTTTCAGAGTTTATGAAAGTTTTGGAGTACCATACATAACACTAAAATACCTAGGATGGCGCAAAGCTGACATAACGTGGATAAACCGCTTTTGTACCTGCCTCCTCATCAGGCACTCGCGACGCAATACAACATTTAATATACCTAGTTTTAATTAAACTTCGACTATTACCGAAGTAATTATAATAAAATGTTTTACTAAACGAATGAGTGTGTTCGGAAAATTAGTTTGTTTTAGCAAGGCTCTTTCTTAAAACTTCTCTCTTCTCCAATACACTGTACATGTAAACTATATATAAACTAACACATATAGTATGGAAGAGAGTAAGAGAATGGAGTGTCTTAACACTAGGTTCTCTGGTTCCCTCTGCCTACCCCGCTACATGCGGGATACAGCGTGAAGTTGAAAAAAAAAACATATAGTATTTTAGAGCTACTTTTCGCACTTTTTTTATTTTTACACCTATCGATTATACGATCTTAATAGCATATAAGTCTTCCGTATTTACGTACAAATTACAGATTTCGAACCCCAAGTCGAAAAAAGAATAGAAGCTATAGATGTCAACTTATATAATTATAAAAATCAAATATTCTACATAAAAGTCGGAAAAGCCATTTATTCCCCTGAAATAAAGTAAGTTCAATCAAAGAAGATAAATTGCTAGAATCTTGTTCGAAATGTTTTGTCTTTAAAAACCAAATCACGTAATATATCACTTGTCAGTTGAGAACTTCTTTCTATCTACCAAGCATATTTCAGGAAATGTAATAACTCCTTCTAAACAAATAAAGACCTTTTCTATGATAAACGTATATGCTTCAATCGTAAAAGTGAAATTTCATAACTGTCTGACGTGCTGATAGCATTTCTATGGTGTCATAAAACTGATAATATAGCACTTTCACAAAGGTTGATTTATGATATAAAATTCTACTTTAAATATAAGATTTTTTTATAAATATATAGTATTAATCTTCTTGTCTTTTTAACCCTTATTAAGTTATACCCAAATTAATATATCTAAGCCGAAAGTGCTATTTATTTTATAACCTAACATCTACATTGCCTAATTTATTTCCAAATACCTTAAATATTTTTTTTTATGTATGTAAATTATTTAAACTTTTTAATAGAGTGTAAGTGATATAATTTACGATGTTGCTTTAAAGTACATATTTAAATCCTTTACTGGACTCAATATACATCACCTAAACGACATGAATGCTCGAAGTACACACAAAATTAATCATTGTTGACATCTGAAGCTATAAAGCCTGCTATAAATTTATGGCAAACCCATTTCCACTCATATTTTACCCATTCAATTGTATTTTTTTGGTATATTGGTATGAAACTAATAAAAATAAAATAATATCAATAAATTCTAAATAAAAATATTGTAAAACTTACCGAAGAATATACTATAAATAGTTAGTCTCTAAACGCTTCAAACACTTAACAACTTAATATTTATATACTAAGAAATAAACAGTTTCAATAGTTTTTTAACACATACAACCTTGGACTACAATTTTTCGATCACTAATAACAAACACTCACATTTCACAAGCACGATAGTTTAAAAAGACGTAATTCTAACAATTTCCAACGCAACACAGCCTTTCAGCAAGGCGGTTAACCGTACACTGACTGAAAACGCGAAACTTGCCGACGTTGCACGCATCTCTTTCTCACAACAAAGCTTTCTTCAAAATATAAACTTGCAATAATATTTAAAAGGCGATTAAGTAGAATACAATGCAGCGAAATTTCGCTCTGAAATAATCTGCTACACGACCGTTTTATTCTGAACGCGTTACGTAAACGTCATTTCACCACACCCTCAGTTTTCGTGACATGTTAGGCCAAATTCACGTAGAGAGGCCAAAACGTTAATAAGTGACTTTTTATTAATGAAACGTGAGAGGAATGCTTGTTCGTTAAAGAAAAGAACACTTTTTGCTGTAAAATGGTTAAGTTACGTTATCTTTTTTTGGCGTAGCATCGTGGTAAAGTTGAGAAGTGCCTGTCTGTACAAAAATTGTTGTAGTATAGATATATACGAGTATATATATATAAATGTTTGGGAATAATGACTAAAGAGTATTTATTATTTATATTGACTGATTCGATACTTGAAATATGATTTGATGGTTAGTCGGCTGGCGATACATTGCTAAAAAAAGTATAGAAAGACAGTATAAATAGCATGCGTCAGTAGAGCGGAGGTACACATCTTGTTGGGCTTTCGCCTGTGCCACTGGAGCACACTGACCATGGCGTCCGAAGGTGGTGATTATGTCGCTACTCCTTTAGACTCGGCCTCCGCGACATATATATATATAGAAGGATAAGAATATATGTAATATATTGGCTTTTATAAGAAGCCTAAATGTATGTATTTACAACGAATACAAATTCAACGCGTAGTAAAGGAAGTTTTCGTCTTCCTTATTGACCCACTTCTTAACATCTGACTTACTTGAAAGTTTCAAATTATTTTTTTTGTCAGTATACAATCATATATGACGATGTATGTATGTATGAAAACGGGGAATAAGGGTATTTATAGTCCACACAAGCCAATCAATCACATCGCGGGATACAGCTGGTATAGTCTAAGCTTGCATGTACTCGGGTCTACTTAGACGAGGTGCAACATCGTGCAGTGCTTGTAATGTAACTTAATGAGGTAATAAATGTCATCAGGCTCTATTTGCTAACCGTGCAATTGGGGACGGGCAAAGATAAAAATGACTGTAGATATAAGGATATCCTAATATCAAATTTGGTCTGTAGAGGTTTACTTCAGCTTGGAAGCAATTGAAAAATATCCACAACAACGATAGATAGTCTAGTGCTGTTCCCTAATTTATATGAAACTACTTATAAAAATCAAGTAGTATATTATAGAACAGAGGCCTCGATTTTAATAAAAGAAAAATATTTTTGTATTAGATTAGGTAACTTAAGCTTTGGTAGTGATGTATGCATCGTTTAAACAATATTCTCATATATTCACAATACATACATAATACATATCAGCTATGGGTGTGATCTACATATTATATAAAATACTTCCGTAGCATTTCAACATTAATTTAACATAAACTTTATGACACTGTCACACACCACTTACTCGCCCATATACTATTTAATATTTTTATAGCGCACTTTCGTTAAAACCAACGAGCTTTAGCAATATCTGTCATAAGTGCCAAGTAATTTTCGTAGCTCATTTACAATTTGCATGTACTTGGATGGCAGTGGAGTGTATTTAAGTACTAACTAGGTTTCACAGGGTATCTACGATCGTGTGATAATCCTTGTATGCTGTTATCTCCCTAATCGCCCGTTCTAAGCGAAGACTAATTGGACTCTGCAAGCTTACACGACGCGCTCTCCGCATCGCCATTATCTTTATTTCTAATGCAAAGGTCTTTTTGGTATATTTACATTTCAAAAATAGCAAAATGCTATTGTAGAAAATCTTGCTGGACGCCATAGTTGAGGGTTTCAATAAAACTTTTGGGAATTATTAATATTTACGATGTAGATAGTGCCTGGGTGACATTTGACACAAAATAAAGAAAGTTATATATGAATATATTTTCATCATTTTTTTTTTGCACTGCTTATGCATTGTTTACGACATTTTTTGACCAAAGGCCCTAACCATCAGAAACAACTATATTATATTATGCAAAAATATAGATATTTATAAATTCATGACCACCATGGCAGCGTACAACAGAGTTTGACTGAAATCGCGGTGGTTGGTTATGGTTTTCATCCCCACTAGAAAAATGATTTTTTAATATATTTAAATTATTTTCATTTACATCACTCAACACCCAATGTTTCGAATCTGAGCAGAAAGCGGCAAACAAAGCGTCTTAGCACTAAGTGATCAAACCTACAGTTCTATATAGGGAAAAGCCGCAATTTATTTTTTAATTTCATGTTATTATTTTTTTTACTTACATCATACGTAGGTATATTACACTCATACGGCTCATATTTATAATATTGCTACTGTTCATTGTTAACTCAAACATATATTATTTATTTAATATAATTAATATCTTTAAGCTCTAAGCGATAAAAGCTAATTAGCAGCATGACCACAATGTCAATTAGATCCATATGTTAACACATCATTTTATTTGTATTTAAAATAGAACGCTAGTGTAATATTTAGGACATGTTGTTAAAAACGAAAAAAACTTTAATAGTTCCAAAATATTAAATATTCATCACTTAGATAGCAGTAAGCAACATTTACTCCAGTAAGATATTGAAATAGAAGAGATGGGAGATCTACATGACCACAAATTGCATATTAAATATTCCGTCTCAGTTGTTGGTATAACGTGAACGGTACTCATTACAAGCAATAAGATTTCGGATAATAACAATAACTAGTTTAATATTAAAAGCGTCGAAAGTGGCCTATTGTTGGGATCCATCAGAATGTCAACGTTCGTTTCCAAATGTATATTTTTTTTATTTATATATAGTTTTCTACATTAAAACTGGGATACAATTTATATAAATGGTACAGTGCAGTGAGAAAATACATCGTGTGCAAACAAAACTTCTATAAACATTGATATTTCAATTCAAGTTTGATAAAATACAAAATGGATTGAAAAAATAAAACTTACATCAGAACGTTGCCAATTTTCTATGTTAAAGTTGCAACAGTTATATATTCTCCAAAGTCAAAGTCTTTGTAGTTTGATAATGTATAGAATTTTTCCTTACCAACCGTATTCCAACTCTTTTGAAACTATAATTGTGTTTCGAGCTCCGCCTTTGCGTAGTACTCTATTTTAATTGATAGCCTTTTACCATAAAAGGTAACAGCTTAATGGAATAAAGAATATTTTCGTTAATGTAGGAAGTGCTTCAAGGATTTCCTGCTTGTAGGGTTGTAAGCAGAGAGAACCCAGTGTTAAGAAACATCTTAAAGGATTAAAAGACATTGTGTTTTGTGTAGTGTGAATGGCGGAACCTAACGCAGCGCTTTATCACAAGAACAATTAAAATAAATTAACTTATATATAATTATGTCCTCGAGTAGGAATTAAACCCATAACCTTTTTAGCCTTTAAAGTCAGTCCCACTACGCTACGCCTTTCCAACTTTCCAAGGTTTCATTCCCACTAAATTCTCCCTTTTTTACAAACTTTTATTTCATTTATAGCTCTTACATTACAAATTATAAAAAAAATTAGATACGTTGCCACTTTTATTTTTATTCTTTATCTAAAGAAACATTTATAATCTGTTAACATAGTAAATGCTTGTAAAATATTAATACTGACGCCTGTTATCGGATTTACTGTTGCCTTAGCCGTCTCACAAAGTACTTTCGATTAGAACAAAATTATTGTATTAAAATTATGTATAATTTCTTTACACCTACTCGTACATAGTTTATTTTTCACTTCACCATTCTAATACGCTTTGGGAAAGCGTATAAAATTTTATACTGTAATAGCCTTACACAAGTTCCATACATTTTGTGATTGTAATGTTTCGTTGAATCTTAGCCCAAATACTCCAGAACAAACGTCTCCCTTCTAATTAATCACGGGGTTAAGAACTCAAGTCTTAATTCGGCTCAACTTTAGAAGCAAAATTTGGCAAGTTGGAGCCGCAAACATTGTGAAACTTGTCACTAATACATAATTATAACCAGATTTAATACGATCGTATGCCAAAAATCTTTCTGATTTTTTTATATAATAAAATATATATAATTTATATTATATTCGAAATGCTTTTATTTCTCTGGTCATCTCATTATGATCATTGAGTCAACTAACTGAACTGTTCTTCGCTATTGCGGTTGTTTCATTCCAAAGAAAAATAATTTTATAACGTTAATAGCTATCTTATATAAACTAAATCTTATTGTTTTTTTATTTTAAAGTAAAAACACAAAGTATTAACACATTTAAAAAAATATTCAATTGAGTAGTTTGTTTATTATTTTGTTTCTAGATCGGAAGTGTTACGTTAGCTAATATTTTTATTTCTTGGGTTTGGTAAAAAATAATTACTAAGAAAACATGAAAAAGTTGAACTCTACACTATTTTACACACCTTTACTATCTGTTACCTTCGAAAGTAACCACAGCCCAAATTGCATACTCGCTTTTCGTTGTTACCTCTGTCAAATACGCCCACAGAAAAACTTTTAACTGTTACAGCATGACGAAATTCTGGCCCTCCTCGAATCTTACACTACTTGTTTTATCTCTTTTTTATTTTTTTAAATTGTCTACTTTTAATTATTGGCTAACTTCTGGTAATAATGGATGAGTTTATACCTATGTATATTATTTTTATTTTTTCAGTTTCTATTTGTACAGCAGCAGCACTGAACAATAAATAGGGCCCTCATAGTGCGTAATCTTCTTCAAGAAAATCATTAAAGTACAAACTAATTATTATCAACATTATAAAAATAAAGTAACTCTGGTACTCTGACTGTTTGTGTATTTGTTTATTTTTATAAATAATTTCTGTGAAACAGCTAAACTGTTGAACCGCTTATGGTGCAATTCGATGTGGATAATCTTAAGTCTGGGGAAGGATATAAGCTAATTTTTATCAACACACTAAGCGGGCGAAGCCGCCAGCTAAAACTTATTATACATATAAGGCAACGAATTTTACTTTTTTTTTCTTTTTTTTTTATGGATACCGGATGGCAAACGAGCAGAAGGACCGCCTGATGGTAAGTGGTTACCTTCGCCCATGAACATCTACAACACAAGAGATGTGCTAGATGCGTTGCCAACCTAGAGGATACAGATGGAAAGGGAGGATAATATAGTAGTCCGCTATCGGAACCACCACATTTTGGGGAAAGGATGGGTGGGAAAGGGGAAAACCTGGCTTACATGCCATCGAACCGGAACACATCATAAGATATTTGGCGGTTCGTCTTTGACATGATAGTGGTCGCGAGCCAGACGGAGGACGAACCTCCTACCACCAAAAATGTAATAAAATATAATTTAGCTAAGAATTAAAATACAAAGAAGAATTAAATTGCTAACATAAAGTTTATTACTAAGAAAGACACGCCTTTAACGTATATTAAAGCTCAAGAAATGCTTAATAATTGTGCTAATGTGTGTAATAAATTATTAACAGGACAGCCTCTCAGCTGAAACATCTTATATACTCGCAACATCTTTTATGTACAAAACTAAATATGTAACAATATTGTCAAGATCTTTATATCTATATTAATAGTGATTTTTTTGAAATTTTTTCGTGTTACAGAAGTATTCATTAGTAGAATCTAGATAAATGTATCTACCTAGATTCTACAATGAAGACTCTATTAGGTGGTAGGAGGTTCGTCCTCCGACTGGCTCGCGACCACTATTATGTTAAAGACGAACCGCCAAATATCTAATTATGTGTTCCGGTTCAATGGCATGTAAGCCAGGTTTTCCCCTATACCACTCCATCCTTTCCCCAGAATGTGGTCGTTCCGATAGTGAACTACTACATTGTCCTCCCCTTCCATCTGTATCGTCTGGGTGGGTAACGCATTTACAACACCTCTCGTGTTGTAGATGTCTATGGCCGAAGGTAACTTATCATCAGGTGGTCCTTCTGCTCGTTTGCCATCCGTTATCCATAAAAAAAATGGTATGAGTCCTACGTCCAAAATTCGTAAAAATATATTATTTTGTATCTTTTCAACATTGTACATATTCATTTTTAGTACTAAGTACGAGGGCGACACTGAAAGTTCTAAAGGTAGACTCTAGTGGTAGTGGTCTAATGTTAGTTTACCTGTGACCACGGGTTACTGTAAAGAGTTCGAAATTAAGTAATCCGGTTAAATAATTTAATTTAATATGGACAATCAACTCAATCAATTGCCAACTAATTTATTTAAAAAGATGATGGCTTCGTTTTTCGACAGGAAATCACACCGCTAAGTGAACGATCGGCTTTTTGGCGACGACTTATTGTATTGTAATTTTTATTTAGTTCCAAAAATAAAGGATAAATTTCGAGGAAAATGTTTTGTGTTCGCTGAGAAAACAGTGACTGCGTTTCAAAACGCCGTCGAAGAGACCATAAAGCGGAGTGGATAAAGAGCTTTTCTCAATGGTTCCAAAAAATACAACGATGAATTGATGTAAATAAACACTATTTTGAAAAAAACATAATGATACTAATAATTTGCTAATTTGCTCAGTTATTGATATTCTAAGAACTTTTAGCTTGGCTCACTAACTCTTAGGATAAATGTCATATCAACATTTATGTAGAAAACTGATATAATTAAACCTTTTATCATGAATTACTAAATGATCCCCGTGACTAAGTTGAATTGAAAAAAATAACTATTTTAATAAAACATATTTGATCGATAGGTTCGCTTATACACAACATAGCAGTGGAACTTTTTTTTAGTTTTTTATTGACAGGCAGTATAAGATATGTTTATAAAAATATGGCAGTATGGCAAAAATTAATAGTCTACAACTATAACATCATATCACATTATATGCCTTAATACAACCAATTCATATAATTAATAAATATTTTAAATGAATCATTAGATAACTTAAATATTTTCATCCATATGTCTAGGTATAAACCACGACACGTTCGACCCTTACACCAAACATTCTTAAGCGATACCTAACTCTTGCCATATTCCAAGTGGGCCCAAGCACATAGTTGAAATATACGAGATCACTTCACCCTAGAGGTCCTTCAGAGAGCAGACCCAATTCTAACGATTAATTGAGTGGCCGAAGGGAAACAGAATTGGCTATCGTGGACCGTATGTTATGTTTTGAATGTTGAGTATAACGTTATATCATGTGCACAAATTTATATTACGTAGACAGGTATATTAGGTATAAATTATAAATTAAAAAAAATCGTTTGCGGAAAATTCCAGGGCAATAAAAATATTAAGCACGTTTTTCAATTTCCCTTTTCAAACTTCTTTGATGTGTTAGTTTCCACTTCACGTTGTATTCCTAGTGGTAATTTATTTCTTTATAAATTTCCATATAGAGAAAGCGAAATATAGTAATAAACCATATATAGTAAAATTTTCGCGGCTGAAACAAACGCTCCGTAAAATTTAATAATAAATAAGTATTTCAACGACTTTCCACGCCACTATTCAGCAGGATCTATGGCGACAATTCTAAAAATATTTTATATACCTACACATGTTATTCCGGGCAGGCAACAAGACTGCAATATCGCAGGTCATAACTCAGCCGAGAAAATTAAATTTGCAGGCAGTGCTTTCAAAATGCTACCCGAGTTGTGAAGTCTAGTCAATGCTCTACTATTATATATGAGCAGATGTGACCAATATATGGCCCGCAAACAAGTCTATCATGTTTATTTTTGACAATAAATTGAGCGCTTTGAGATTATGTTTCATTTTTCATAGAAATATGTAGACAAATACTTGTAATAGAATTATCTACCAGTGATTAAATTTACACAACATTTCCATAAAGCTATTTTATGTAGAAGCATTTGACGCTTGTCGGTGTTCATTGAAAACACATGGCACTTAATTAAAAAAACATTGGAATCCCCATAATAAACGAGTATTTTAATTTTATTATTTATTTTATTAATAATGTTTATCATTTAGGAAGAGAAGAAGCGATACTTTGTGCAAATTGTCAGAGATGCTTACAATAATAACCGTAACAACTGTAAACAAAGTTGACAATTTTGACGTAGCGCAATGAGGACTTAGCTATGATTTAGAGCGATAGTTCAACATGTTGCAGCAGCTAAACATTAAAAGAGGCACGAGTATCGGGGTCAAATACTGTTACGTTATTTTTAGATAATACTTCGAATAAAATTTTCTATATAACTCTAACAAAAAAAAAACATTGAGAAAAAAATGTAAACTGCACCTTTACAAACATTTATGTAATACTCAAAAATTTACTGTTAAACTTTTTTTCCAGATATTTTCTAGTCTACTGGGACAGTGTTTGTCGACGGTAACTTTAAATTACTACTTTTTTTTTAATTTGATAAACGAATGCTTTAGCAAATAGTTTTAAGTTTAAATTTAAACTGAATAAATCCCCTGAGATATTATAGCAATCTAAAAAGTAATCACGAAAGCAAAATAAATTATCTTGTATATTTTTTTTTAATTTCAAACTTTTATTTAATTTTCGTAGCAGGCACAGATAACCTCGTATTGAGACACTCCGTTCTCCTTGTTGTTCGCCTTGTTGAAGAAGGTACCCTCGACGCTTAAAAATCCCCAAATTGTAGTGCGCAAAGAATACCCTCACGAAGTAGATATTTTTACCATTTACTGATACGCAGAAAAAAATTTGAGATACGTACTTTAGAATTGCAAACCATGCGATTAGAGGATGCAGATGATATGAAGGCGTGTGGAGGGAAATACTATTATGAAACGTGGTGCCATCAAATCAAATAATTCCATTGCGCGACCCCCATTGTGTAAACAGTAAAATATTGACAGAGATTCAACATCTCTCAGTATAATGAGCACTTTGATATTCTTGATTATTACACATATTAAATGAAACTATTTATTATTACACATATTAACTTACTACCGGATTAATCGCGTATATTTTAGTATTCAAAAATACATTTTTGGAAACCCGACGTTTCGAACACTACAGTAGTCCGTGGTCACAGGTAGACTGAGGTGGCATTCGTCTGTCATTTGATATAATTATTATATATATATAAATAAAAATATTATATATAAAAAATATATATATATATATAAATAAAAATGAAAAGTAGAATGAATACTACAAAAGTAGGAAAATAAGTAAAATATAAGTAGAAAGATAAGTTGAATCATAACTATTAGAAAAACTTCAAAGTAAGCTAAGTAGTATTAGTATAATTATGTAGGTGGAGAAAAATAAAACATCCTGTTTTTATCTCATAGTATGAAATTAAAATTAATAATAATAAAATTAAGATATAAAAAATCTGTGGTTATGCCAGAGGGACAATGGCTCATTATTAAAAAAAAAAAATACAATTATTATATCAAGCTACCACCAACGATTTCTTAGTTGCCTCGCATCCAAAAATGTATTTTTGAATACTGAAATATACACGATTAATCCGGTTAAAATAATTTCATTTAATATCTCTCCGTGTACTTAAAGATTCTGAATCGTCTGTGATATTTCGAACTACCCGGCGTTGGTTGGCGTCAAGTAATTGTATTACAATTACTTGACGCCAACTAACGCCAGGTCATTGCCGTATGTGGACAAAACTGAGCCTTATAAAGCAAAAAATTATAACCCTCATGTTAGCATGCCTGGAAAATGAAAATAAAATTAATAACGGATACATAAAAAATTCCAATTTTTGTCAAAGAATTATTGCTATAAAGTTAATAATTTCTAAGAAAATAACAAACACCATTTAAGTGTAAAATTAACACTACGTTATTTCGTCAATTTTGTAATTAAAAAAAGACTACATTTTTCCTTTGAAAGTTGTTCAAACAAAGAAGTTATAAAACAAAGTTAGTAAGACATACAAGACATAAATGATATAATTATATGACATTATATTATTCTTTGTTAGTTTTAAAAAGCACTCTCTTCTGAAGACCGTATTCAATTTAATTAATTTCATTTTTCTTAAAAGCACTATATAAAGAGCCATGTCTAAAAGCTATACAGTGCACGAGTGTATTACATTTTATTTTATCATACAGAGAGTACCTTGTGAATTATTTTACATAACTCCTCAATTTATTGTCCATTTTTGGAACAAATAATACAATACTTTTATTTAAAACAAGAAAAATAGTTACGGAAACTATGTACAACATATATTAAATATTTAAGTTTAGTCAAGAATATTTACTATGATAATTATATTATAACTTTTTTATTTATAGTATCTGACACAAACTCTATAGTGACGCTGGTTGCATTTGTCTGGTTCATTATCGCCAACAATCCAATAGAATGCATTATATGAGTTTTTCAGGTTTCATGTCAAATTTTGAGATTTTATATTAATATTATATTAATGATATGTTCATGAGTGTAGCTATTTGGAATAGATATTTTCCCCAGCAGGCAAAGTCCCCAGTAGATGATGTCCCCTCCAAGCAGAATATCTTAAAATTAGTAAAATATAGAATTAAAAGATCATTAGAAACTTTTTGGCTTGCCTATAATTTTTGAAGATAATAAAACAAAACATAAAAAGAGTATTACTATATTTTGTACAGCATTGGTAAAAATCGGTACATTTTCACTGAATCCAAATATAGACACAATGAAACTTACTCGCAAATAATATTTTAAATTATTTTAGTAATATTTTGACAATTACAAGTTTTGTACTATTATAGACATTATAGACATTTTTTTTACATTAAGTAAAAATACTAATAGGTTTCCCTTAAGAAATAATTGTGGTAAATAAAAATCCAAGTACAGGTTTATCAGGTTATATCATATTGCAATGAATCTTACAGGTAAATCCATACACATATTTCTGTAAAATAAACCATTCATGCCACTTGTAGGTGTGAAATATCTTCTTAATACC
This sequence comes from Philaethria dido, assembly GCA_033558755.1. Lineage (NCBI taxonomy): Eukaryota > Metazoa > Arthropoda > Insecta > Lepidoptera > Nymphalidae > Philaethria > Philaethria dido. Next base: position 31,072 of record JAKGSA010000589.1, read on the forward strand.
TCTCTTATTTCTGCAACAGTTATTGCCGGGACACCTTCATAACCAGATTTAATATAAACTGAATTATGTAAGCTTTGCGGATTACAAAAATATCCACCTTCAAACTTACTGAAAGGATCTCCATTTTTCTTTTTACTGTCTTGCCTTATTAAGAATACTGCATCTACTAATTCTGCAACAGTCTCATAGGCTAAGAAACATAAAACTTCCAAGGCTTGATGGCTTATTTTAAGTTCTTTAGTTGGGTTAATCCACTTTTCTAATTTTAAAAATCCTTTACTAAGACCATACCCTGATCGAAAAGATGCACATCTAGCTTTGTGGTATGCTTCATACTTTTCAAATGACATTGATTCACTAATTTTCGCAGCTCTCACCTTTCTTAAATAATCAATAGCATCAAATTTAATCTGACTCACTTCATCAGCTTCATCCATTTCTTTTATAATTTCTATATGAGTGCGTTTTTTCTTCATAGTAATATCTTTTTCTTCATCTAGTATAATACCTGGTAAAATTGTTTCAGCTTGAGCACCAGTTGTTGATTGCCGATTTTTATCAATTCGGTCTAATTTAATCTGATAATCGTGAAGTCTTTTTAATTTTACAGGATTCTTTCTGATTAAATATATAATATCATAATTAGTTATTGATTTAGCTCCTCTCATGAGTGAGTAGTTATATGCTTCTTGTAGCATCCACCTTAGTTGTTGTAAGACAATACTTTCAACTAACACTACTGTTGCCGCATTAGGATTGGGATTGTCGCCAAAACCATGCATCATACTTGAGATTTCTTTCTGAAAATTAGTTCCGTCCCCAGGAGTGTCAACAGTAAAGTATGAAACCATTCTCAGTTATATTGAACAAATTGACATCTACTAAATTTTATCATCTAAAATTTTATTTACTTTACGTGTTATGCTTTTAACGCTTTAAAATGCTTCAATATATCCTATATTATTTGTTTACTAGAAATAGAGAAAAGATACTATAAAAAATAAACAGAAGATGGTTATTGTTTTTGATTTAAATTTATCACTATATAGTAATAATTTATTAAATTTAGTTCACAATAAAATAAATGTCAAATTTATTGATGTTGCCAGGGACTGATCAAATATATTTTATTTTTATTTCTTATTCATTAACTTTCCATTACACTGTAATTTCTATGGAAATAATATTCTTGATCGTCTAATATGCTAATAAAATATAATTATACAAAGAATAAAAGTTGAATATGTATATTAAAAATATAAACATATTATATAAATTATATACATAACTTAAGTCTATCTTTTTAATGTATTTAGAAATTAAATACAATGCTTAATGCAATGCATTGAGTAATATGGTAAGCACCATAATAAAATATGGTGCTTACATATATTTATAGCACTGATAAGCGACATACATAAATTGAACGCACCAAATTTGTTGTTTACAATTTTTTAATCAGCTGATGTTGACATTGACTTATCAAACATTTGCCCTCGGAATGCGGCCTATGACGAATGATGACTTCAGAGTTCAGTAAAGGAATAAAGTCACTGAAACGACATTTATTATTGTGTAATAGAAATTTTGTAGTTCTTTAAATTAACATACATGTTAAGTGTTAACGTGTGTAATATTGAAATAGTTCATATGACAAAGAAATAATGTATACTTCTCATTACTTTCGTGCACTTACAAAACTTTTGTTTATATAACCTTATTTTCTGTTTAATTTTAGGATTTGTTATTAAAATTTAAGCGATGAGAATGATTCTGGGAAGACACCTTTGGAATCTCAATACTAAAACTAGTATTTTCTCTCAAATAAGGAACATATCGTGCTGGTCATGCGGAAATGATTCTGCTTTAATATCTAACTTATTCTGTTCTAACTGTAAGGCGCTACAAAAACCAGAAAAATCTGAAAATTATTTTAAGATTCTTGGAGTAAAGGAAACATATGATTTAGATGAAAGTGATTTAGCAAAAAGGTACAAGGAGTTGCAAAAATATTTACATCCAGACAAATATGCTAACAGGTGAAGAATAACACTTATTTATTTCATTAAACTTTTTAATATCTATAAATATATACATAAATATTGCATGTGGTGTTTATTGTAACATACATGTGTATGGTTACTGTATTCTTCTAAAAATGTTTTTTTTAATATGTAATTGTATTTTTTATATATTGTAACTGTACTTATGCAATAAACCAATAAATAAATAAAATTAGACATTACTTTTCTACACTCTTAAATGCAATGGTTACAGTTAAGAGATACATATTTAAACTTCTTTTTATTCAGGAAAAAGGAAGAGCAAGAAATATCAGCACAATATTCTTCCTTAGTTAATGATGCATACAAAACACTGTTGGAACCACTTACAAGAGGTATTTTTACCTTTTTAATTACAAAAACAAGAAATATAATGTGGTTTTGAATGAAAAAAAGCATTAGTAGGATCTTTTCAAAATCCTTATTTTGCTCTTAAACCTATAGGAACTTCTCTAATCTCCTCTCTGCAAAACAATGACCTTGCCACATACATGTTGAATTCATATAACTGCTGAGTTTCTTATCTCTCTAAATTTTTAAGTTGTTTACTTAAAGTGTATTAATATAAGTACAATATAAAATATATCTCTAGTAACAAGGCAAAGTGCAATGCTTCAATTCAGTGGAATGCAATGCCTTAATTCGGCGGAGAGTGGAGAATGGAAATCTTAAGAGAACAGAGTGCCATAAAACTAGGCTCTCGTGTTCTCTTTGCCTACCCTGCTATGAGCGGGATACAGTGTGAAGTTATAGTTATAAATTAGATATCAAGATAGGAATTTGTCTACATATTACGTTTTTAATTTTATTTTTATGTACAACTTTATACTACACAAAACACATTTTATAAATTGTTATGAAAACAGGTATTTATATGCTACAACTAAGAGGTAAAGAAATATCAGAAAACACACAAATAGATCAGAAATTTCTAATGGAAATTATGGAAAAAAATGAAGAAGTTGAAAATGCAGAGTCAGAAGAAGAAATAATGAAACTGAATAAAGAAAATAAAGATGTTATAAAAGAATTACAAAAACAATTATCCACAGCTTTCTTCGATGGTGACCTTAATAGAGTTACACATCTGTTAGGCCGTATGAAATATTATAGCAGTATTGATAGTCAAATACAAGCAGCTATTAGAAGTAAAGGTATTATCAGATAAATTAATTGTAATTATTATATTTGTTTTTTGAATTTCCTCAAACTATGTAAATAGCAAAATATATTATTAACAATAAAAAAATATCGAATACAACTAT
>JAKGSA010000589.1:39399-149300 GCA_033558755.1 Philaethria dido
TTTTTTTTGTGTCATCAATTGTGATAATATAATATATACGGCAGGGCTTATAGCAAAAAAGTGTAATAAAATTTATACAAGTATTTTCTCTTCAATCCACATTTTTAGGCCAAACCAGGAAGGCAATTCTTTTCATCATATTGTTATCTTCAAATCCTGTAAAAAAATTGAACGCAGCAGGATTCCGAAATCCTTAAAATCCGTTCAAAAGGCGGCCTTCTAAAATCTAATTCATGCTACGTTTCAATTTTTAACGATATTTAAAGATTTACGTTCAGTTAAATTAGGAGTTATGATAGCGATCCGATGCATAGAGTTTATAAATGACTTGGAGTTTATAAATAATATTTTAAAACTGATATAGCATCATCTAATCAAAAATATCCGATGATCAGAATTCTATAAAGAAACTATATTCTATATTACTAGTATGGTAAAGCCCATGTGACTTATTTTTTAAAATACTATCTACTTTTTATAATAAATTAGCGGTTCCTGCGACTTCGTTCGCGCTCCACTTAAGATTTTTCACTTATTTTCATGTTAAGTACTGCCGTATTTAATTTTTACAACTACATATTCGCCTTGCCTCACCAAATCTTTCTGGTTACACCTTACCTTTTTACAATTATTTACCTTTTTCCATTTATTAAGTCTGAATATTCTAATATATAAATATCCAAATGTTTATATGTTTAATCTTAGAAGTGTAATTACTTAAGTATTAATTAGTAGGCAGAGAGAGCCTATCTCACTGCGCCACGATGGTCACAACTACTATTTACTGTACTAATGGTATTTTTAATATTATTAAAGTGTTATCACATACTTAAGAATAGAAAACCATTTTTCGAAAAGCAGCAAGACTCGAACCAGTGCCAGTCTCGTCCAAGCACTATGACCGCTATGACATAGGTTCTTATTCAACCATGTCGAATTTTTTATACACTTATTATAACTTACTTTATGATAACACTTTCCCATAAATAACTAAATTAACACAGTATTAACTTCTTACAATTAGAATTTATTACTATAAAAGATTTTCTTAACAAAATATATTCCGTCAACTAAAAGTTTCTATTACCCTCATAATAATGATAAAATAAATTATCATGTTGCCAATAAATAATAATTCCATTGTGTAAGAAATTAAATTATTTTTATTATACTCTATTAAAAATTTCACTTAAATAATCATGAAAATATTGAAAGCAAATATAAAATTATTATATAACTTATTATGCGTTCATACCTATTACCGTTCATATCTAAAATTGATTATATGATTCTTATTAAATAAATCTCTTTTTCATTTCTTTTAATATTTTTATTACTTACTAATTTTTATTTTTAACTTAATATTTTTATTTTTATACTTAGTGTAATTAGAAAGAAATTATGCGAGTAATTGACATAATTTGAGGCTGTCAGTTATTTATTTTTTCAACGAAAACTACATTGACTATCAATTCAAAAGTATCCTATAAGTTGCTCCACGTTCTAAGCTATTACCATGCAAAAATCATTCATTTCTATTCAGTAATTATCGGCATATAAAGTAACTTATATATATGGAGGTTTTTTTTATTTTTTCATGAAAATTAAATCGAATGGCAGGATAAAAACTATCCTATATGTACCTCCAGACTCTAAGCTATTACTGTGCTAAAATTCATTCATTTTTATCCAGTAATTATCGGCATATAAAGTAACTTGTCTATGTAGGTTTTTTATTTTTTTCATGAAAATTAAATCGGATGGCAGAATAAAAACTATCCTATATGTACCTCCAGACTCTAAGCTGTTGTTGTGCAAAAATCATTCATTTCTGTCCAGTACTTATCGGCCTATAAAGTAATTTGTCTTTTTAGGTTTTTCAATGTTTCCATGAAAACTACGTCGAATAACGGGATAAAAACTATCCTATATGTACCTCCAGACTCTAAGCTATTACCATGCTAAAATTCATTCATTTCTGTCAAGTAGTTTTTGCGTGATGCGCGTTCAAATATACAGACAGACAGACAAAAATTCTACTGATTGGTGTTTTCACTTCTATTAACGATATATTAAGGTACCCAATTGATATTTTTCTAAAATTTTTCATGTACAGAAATAACTTTTCTGCTCTTTTATTATATATATATATATATATATATATAAATTAGGGTCTTAATCATGCATGTGATTCGAATCCGTAATCATAGCGTAGAAGCGTAGTTACATTGTTATAACTTCGCCACTATTTATAAAAGTATTTCCATTCGTAATTAAATCCATGAACGAAAGCAACCATTTATCTACTGAACTAAGAAACTATTTTTCTTTTATTTTATAAATTATAATCATAGCCTACGTAGGTAATAGGTATCTCAAGCAGCTTAGGATGATTGATGCTTGTAAAACTAGGTATTATTTATAGATCATTTATGATTCACAATAAGAGTATATATATCAACTTTTAGTGTTTGATATTTGCAATTTTTAAAACGCTTTCATGTATTATATATTATATTTATGTATATATTTATTTAATCAATCTCACAATATCTTGCAGTGCAAACTCATATAATTTTTTACCATCTCATTTAGGTACTTGATAAATCGCACACTTGTGATTGTGATCACAAAATGATATAGAACAACTGTTGAGTTTCTTGCCGGCTCTTCTCAGCAGAACTGCCTTCCGAGCCGGTGGTAGCTTCCGTTAGGACTGACACTCCTGACATCTTTTGTAAATTGACAATTCGAGTATAGTATTCAAGTGCTTGTAACAGCCTATTTGGATAAAGGATATTTTGATTTTATAGTCATAGCTTGGACCCGATGGCCTAACCTGGTTACCCCAACCAGGATAATCAGAAAATAATTTTAGACGCATTCCCTGTACTTTATTATCATTTGTTATGACTAAAAAAATTACCTTTTTATACCTTTCTCAATATATCAATTACCTACTACACTTGGATAAATTGTTGTGATCAATACTTAGTTAAAATATTCTATGCTTTTTAGTTTAGTAATATAAGCTCTAATTCGTGAAGAATTAAAGATATATTTAAATAAATATATCTTTCAAATTTAAAATTTTGTCACATCTCTGTAATAATATACACAGTATATAATATATATGTAAATTAAATATTGTTAAAGTTGTATGTAAAGATGGACAACGGGCAATCTTTCGCTAAATTTCCACGGTACTATAAATGGAGAGATATTTATGTACTACCTTCGTTATATAAACTATAAGTGTGCCAAGTTTCATGCTCCTCAGTCCGCGTATTTTTCGTAAAAAAGGATCCATAGGTTTTGCTTCACGTATTTATATATTATCTATATATAAATACGTTACTTATATACTGCACATACAATTTAAAGATAAATATAAAATATCAAAATTACCCAATCCCGCTATAAAGTACTTCCTATGACTGTTGTAAAAGTTTGATGTGTAGGCTCCAAGAAAGTTATAAAGCATTTGGATTCTAAAGTATAAAGAACGGTTGCAAAGTGAGCTAACATTACACAAAGTTAGCAACGAGTTTACGTGAAATATACCTGTTCAGAAATATCTTATAATGTTATTCTGTGTTTGGATTTTCTTCATTCCATATTTTGTTGGGGGTAAGTGTGTCTTTATTTAGTAAATATAAAATTTGATTTTATTAATAAATATTTAGATAAATATTTTGGCGAAGATTACAATATTTACTAGTTAAAATAATTTCACAAAAATTTTAAAGACGCTAAATTTAGCGTCTTAGCTCTACGATCTAACTAAACGATATTTATAAGTGTGGTTCTTTTCCAAAAAAGTGTCATTTAAAAAATAATATGATTTAACATTGTTTACAATATTGAATATCCCTCAGCAATGCTTTATTTATGATTAGGCTTTATATAAAAAATATTAAATTACTTAATTTCAGTAAATAGTGAGTATACCAATCGAGTCTTGAACGGATCTCCCACGTCAATACAACAATATCCAATCTTAGCCCAAATGCTGTTGGACGTATGGGGAACGTATGACTATATTCAACATTGTGCAGGAGTCATTCTAACTTCACGTCACGTTATTTCTAGTGCCCATTGCTTTCAGTATAACCAGGATACAGGTAGAAAGTTAGTTCAAATTCAGTATTCTTATATTTTTTTTAGCTTCATGTATCTTCATCAATATCATGATAAAATAAACAGAGAAGATTAGTGTTGACACACTCTGCTTCTATTCCAATGTGAGCCACAATGGCATCAACATACATACATACATACATACATAGCTACAGCGTGAAGCTATGTATGTATGTATATCCCGCATATAGCAGGGGTGCAGAGCGTTAAGACACTCCGTTTCCCACTTTCCGGCGAATTGAGGCATTGCCTGCTGAGTGGCGGAACTCAACGTCGCGCTTTGCCGACGACTTTGGTATCAACCAAACCCAGGAAATGAAAAATTCCATTTCCTGGAGTGGGAATCGAATCCACAACCTGTCGTGTTAACAGTCGCACGCTTGTGCCTCTGCGCCACGACAGGTGTTCAACATTAACAAATTGTACCTATATAAAAAAAATGAAAAATCACTTTACTGTATTGTTTCTATTAACATCGACGCTGTAAATAGTACCTATTTATTAGTATGTTTATGGTATTATATTTATAACGAGACCGTGTAGAATTTAAAATCACGATTTCTATATAGATACAATATAGTGTCACAATAATATGAGCATATGTATAAAATATCTAATTACAATAAATTACTACATTTTATAAATACTATTGAACACGAAAGTCAAGAATCAAAATACGTATTAAAAAATGGTGAGGTCCCTGTCATGAATAAATATTGATATAGCTAAATCTACTCAATGTCGCTATGTTCGCAACAAAGAATCTATTCATATTTCCAAATATCAGTAGGTTGATTTTTCTACCAAATATTAGCATACGTCACTAAGAGCATTTAGTTTCCAATATATTTGTAAATAAAGTGAGCAACTCGTAGCGAGCAAAGAGAATATAATTACACACATTACATGCTCACGTAAACCAATATCTGACACTGAACTAATAGAAGAGACTCCCTAACACATATTGAATTGCCATAAGAGGAACTCTGATGCAGTTTTTATAGAACTGGCGACCGGAGATTTAAGAGATCTCTTTAAAATTGCATAAACGCTCACCTCCACTGCCTGAGCACCTCTCTAACTAAAATTTACGAACCCGCTATCGCTAGATTATTCTCAATCTACTTAACAATACTTACAATTTCCGTCAGAATAGATAAGTACTAAATTATTTAATATGCAAACACAATTCATATGCACGAGGAACGGGTCGCTTGTTATAAATATAAATATTTCCAGAATGAAATATACCTAAACGTAGGTTTACTTAACTAGTTTCAGTTTAATTCAGTACCTATATTTCAAGCTACACAATAGCCAGATTGTATTCCTTTATTCTTATTTTGGTTACAGCTACACATTGCCACAGTACTGGAAAGTCCGTGTAGGGTCTACATATCGGACCCGAGGGGGTGTGTTACATAAAGTAAAAACTATAATACCTCATTACGGTTTCGACAAGCGCTATTACACTAATGATATAGCTGTGGTTGTTGTCGCTAAAAGGTTCACTTTAGGTAATTTAGTAAGACAAGGCACTATTATTAAACCTGGGACTGAGTTAGTACCTAATTCAGTTTGTACATTGGTAGGATGGGGCGCTACCGAGGTTAGTCTATCAATCAATTGCATATATTACCTATCTATATAGATAATAACGAAATAAAACGAAAAAAATAGGGCAAACAAATTATAGTTAAAACCACGCTTTTGTAGCTAATCAAACTTCAAAATAAAAAATAATTCTTAGCATAAGAATAAAATGATTGCCGAGAATTAATGTTATTGTTTAAAATCGTGCTTAAAATCACATAACAATTGATTTTGTTGTTACTAATTGTCTTTCGAAATTATTAAAAACGTTGTACAAAGGATATTTTTTTTGTTCTAAATTATATATATTTTTTTACATACAGATTAAAGTAATTAAAAAACACCCACATAAAACACTACTATTTAAGATTCTTACGTATATTTAAAATTTTATTTCGTCTTAAAGATGCAAACTCGAATTACTATATATTAATTGTTCTTACAGAAAGACGGACCACAACCCGACCAACTTCAATACTCAATGATGTTTGTAATAAATCAAGAAGAATGTAAGGCACATTATCAAACAATTGGCGCTATTATTGCAGATTCTATGATGTGTGCTGGTCATTTAGAAGTCGACGGTGTTGATGGATGCTTTGGAGATTCAGGAGGCCCTTTACTATACAAAGGCGTGGTTGTCGGCTTAGTGTCCTTTGGATATGATTGTGGTGTAAAGTATTATCCAGGGGTATATACGAAAGTATCTTATTATACCGATTGGATTATACGCACTGTGTCAAGTAATAAATGAAAAAGATCATATTAGAGTACCTATCAATTTTAAAAGCGTATTTATTATTTATCCATTCTTTTAATAAACTATGATATAATTCTTTCTGTATTTGTTTTAATATCTTGCTTTGTTTGATTAAATCAGAAATAGTTACAAATATAAATTTTCCATATCATAAAATTCTGTTTTCGTGGTAACAGTACAATTTTTAGCAATAAAATAAAGAAAAATATTTATCCTATCCAAGCTTTCAAATTGCAAATTTCTCAATCTAGTCTTAATAAAATACCCGTAAGGCAGGCATCAAAAATAACTAAACATTGTTAACAAATCACGCTGCGCCGTTCTTGTCCTAAAAAGTTGTGAAATCGAATAAGACTAAATCGGTTAATTCACCAATGGAGTGGGATAATATCATAGTCTTTTTATTTCGTTTTTAAATAGAGTGACCTGGCAAGGTATACGGGAACGTAATACAAGTAATTTAAATAATCCTCTTTATAAGACTAAGTACTATCAAATATACTGCTATAAATAGGCCACAATGTGAAAAGGGCGCGAATTGCTTTGAGGAAAATATATTATAGCTGTCTATAAGCTTTTTAAATTTTTGCATGACTTCACAGTATTCTTCCGTGTCTTTAAAATATAACCATAAATATAAAACAAAACTACTTATTTATTCTCTAAAAAAAATTTTTCAACAACGTTAACAAATGTTTCGTGCTAAAAATGCTGTTGCTTTGCTTGTGTGTAAAATATGTAATAAATAAAAAAAAAATTAAATTAATATGTAAAATACTTTGATTAAAGATTGCAATTTTGGTTTGGTTTGGTTCTTATCATATGGCGTTTCGAGCGTGCCAGTTGAGCACTAAGCTCCTTATTTTTACCAATTTGTAGTCTGTTCTGTCAATGTCAAATGTGATTGAATGTCAATGAGATTTGACTGTTTTTATTTTTATGTTTATTATTCTAAAAGCCATAAAATAAATAACAGAATACATTTATTATTTATGCTTTGATGTAAAATATTATAAGTAGAATTGTTATTTGTATATTTACTCAATGAATTTAGTTTCCCTCAATGAGGCAAAGTACCGCTCTTGTAGTCGTTTGATGTGAATATAAATATATAATTTTAAAATTAAATATTATAACAACTTTAGTAATATGTAAAATGAATGAAGACGATGATATAAATAGTTATTTACCGTCGCTGTTAAACCCAAGAACAATAAAATGTGAAAATAATATATGTCTTACACAAGTAAGTAATTTATTAGTAGACTAGTAATATTTTAAATTATGTCAGTGAAAAATTTGTAAGTACCGTTAAATATATGTTATAATTTTCTTAAATGTGTTAAATATACAATATATTTATAAAAATATATATTTTTTTTTATTTTCAGAACTCGGCAGTTTCTTCTTCATTATCTTTAAGAAGAACATCCTTGAGAAATAGTTTCATTGGGGTAGGCACTTAAATATTATTGCTTTATTATATAAATCAATTCTAATACCATTTGATGTACAAAATTCTTATTACTAACTTCACTTCTAATTACAGATACCTAAAATTGAGAAAGAAAATTTGAATGATAACAATATAATCAAAAAAGTAAATAATAATATTGAGAAGACAAAAACTCCCATTGACCAGAATTCCTTAGGAATATCTGCTATTGAGGATGTATTATCTTTAAAAAATAGTCAAGACTGTGTTCCTTTTAGCTTAGATGTACCAGATTATAATAAAAATATTTGTAATAATTATTTGAATGGTATTAATGGTTATACTAATTCTAATTCGTTATCTAGTGACATTAGCATTATAAAAGGTGAAAGCAATAAAGATTGTTATGAGAAACCAATAGTATCCCTGTCATTTTGCATTACCAACTGTGACACAATAAATATAAACTCAAATAAAAGCAATTTAAAAAAACTTGAGGTAAATCATGTAGGAGGTAATGTCAACATTGACTGTGAACTAATAGAGGGGTCACAATTGTCTGAAGTAACTTCAGAAGACAATGTAAATATGGATAATTCTCATTTTAGTGCAGAAAAGAGAAAAGCTGTCACTGTTAACTTAGAAATTAAAAAGCAAAAGTTATCCACAGATAATGATAACAAATCTAGAATTCTATATTTAAATACAGATGCCATTGAAAAACTGGCCCATGTCATTGTACAGCCACCAAATTATAAATTATTAAAGGCCAAAATTATTGATAAAAGTAAATTGGTAGACTCCGAAGGTAAATCTGTGATTCGGCATGAAATAAATAGGAAAAGTGATAAATTAAAACAAGTTTCTCTTGACAAATATTTTCAATGTAATAATCGTGCAAAACTTGTAAAAGTCCTGTCAGAAGATAAAAAGGTGAGGCAGGATGTGTGTCAAGTGAGGAAAGATAACAATGATAGACAGGAAATGAGCAACAATTCAGTTCAATTCAACATTATTGGGAGGACATCGGACAAAACTTATAGAAATGATTTGAAATCCCCACAGCTTAAAAAAATAGAATCACCAAAGAAAGATATTAAACACATGCTTTCTGAAGATAGACCAGCGTCATCTGCAAGATCAAGGAAAAGTGGTGCAGGTTTATGCTCTCCAAAGAGAAATGTGGATTCTATACAATTTAACCTACCATTGAAATCTAAATCAAATAGGGCTTCCATAGTCTCTGCAAAAATTCCTTATTTTAAAATTGTAGCAGGTATTATTTTTTTATGCAAGCAATAAATGGTTTGTTTAAATATTATATATAATACAATTCCTAACAACTAAAAGTAATCTTTCTGAAAATTTCTGTAACTTCCTGTTTTGCTGATTTTTAGCAAAACAGGAAGTTACAGAAATTTTCAATATCAATTCATAAATAACAGTATTCTAATATTCTGTGCAAAATTTCAACAAATTGTTATTTTTTGAATTAGATCATATATATGATAGGGCAATTTAATTATTTTAACTTAATATTTTATATCTAATATACATAACATATTCAACATCCATCGCACACCATCGTAACTCAGTAGCGCAATTTAACACAGCATTGGCTGTGGGTTCCAACCTCACTGACAGGGATTATATTTAAATGATTCTCTTTTTTATCAATCCGGTAATGCAAAGCATACTGTTGAATTCGACAGCTTTATACGTTTATTATTTCAACATTATGGAAAATTATATACACATTATTACATTCCAGGAACACATTTTGCCGTTGATGCTTTTTCGTACGGTGAGATACCCAATGTCAAACATTACTTCCTTACGCATTTTCATTCAGATCACTATGCTGGATTAAGAAAGAACTTCAACAAATTGTTGTTCTGCTCTAAAATAACTGGTAAGCTCTTTTATACATATGTACCAAAGCAAGCGTGTATAAGTTGATAAGTCGAAATGTATGTATTTTTTATTTTTTTGCTGACCTCACGGATATAAAATATTTATTCTACATATATATTTTTTTGTTTTAGCAAATTTATGTATATCGCGCTTAGGAGTGAATCCAAGGTGTATTCAAGTCATAAATGTAGATGAAACTATAAGAATAGAAGGTATAGAAATAACAGCAGTGGATGCTAACCAGTAAGTTGTTTTTTTTTGTTGTTTAATTTCAAAATTGTAATAATGTTAAAATCTTATCGGTTTAACGAAAAATGGTAATGATTCTTTATAATTAGGTAAACATTTTGATGTCTTTATGAAACTTATCCATATTATCTATGTACTTTGTTATAAGTCTGACTAGATTTCTAAGAACAAATCTATCTAACAAATTGTCCAATAACGATTTTCTATGATCTCATACTATTTTTTACTATCTGCGATAATTTCGACTGTTAATCGTGTAAAAGTAGATGCTGCCCCACTGCGCCATAATGGCCTAAGTTAGTAAAAGCCATTACCGTATGTATGTATGTGTTAATTGTATATTTAAGTATACAACGCCTGTCGTGGCGCAGAGGCACAAGCGTGCGACTGTCAACGCGATAAGTTGTGAGTTCGATTCCCACTCCAGGAAATATAAAATTTTGTATTTTCATTTCCTGGGTTTGGTAACAAGGCAATGCGCGGCGTTGAGTTCCGCCACTCAACACGCAATGATTCAATTCGGCGAAAAGTGGGGAACGGAATTGTTGAAAGAGAATGGAGTGTCTTAACACTAGGTTCTCTGGTTCCCTCTGCCTACCCTGCTATATGCGGGTTACAGCGTGAAGTTAAAAAAAAAGAAAAAGTATACATATGTATATATGTATCAATAATTTATGCACCTCTCTACGTTTTCTCATGATTATACATTATCGCTGGTTGTCTGGAAGAGATTGCTTATACCGCTAAAGCCTCTATTACACATAGCATTGTTTTTAATATACCATGTAAATTAATTTGATTTGTTATATTATTGTAATTATTTTTAGCTGTCCCGGTGCTCTAATGCTTATATTCACGTTGCCTAATGGTAAAACGTTGTTGCACACTGGGGACTTTCGCGCTACACCGCTTATGGAATCATATCCTGTATTTTGGAACAAAGACATACATACTATATATCTAGACACTACGTAAGTAATGTTTTAATCATGACGCAGGCATTTTTTATATTAATAAAAATATATAATGATATTTTAACATATTTAACTATTATTGTTTTAAAACTATAGATGAAGACAAGACAATGGACGGTTTGAACTCTTTTTTGCTAGATCTTTTTCTATACCTAATTCTTTTCTATGCCATAACGCCTTTTTAACGCCTGTCGTGGCGCAGAGGCGCAAGCGTGCAACTGTAAACGTGACAGGTTGTGGGTTCGATTCCCACTCCAGGAAATGTAGTATTTTCATTTCCTACGTTTGGTGACAAGGCAAAGCGCGGCGTTGCGTTCCGCCACTCAGCACGCAATGCCTCAATTCGGCGGAAAATGGGGAATGGAATTGTTGAAAGATAACGGAGTGTCTTAACACTACGTTCTCAGGTTCCCTCTGCCTACCCTGCTATATGCGGGATACAGCGTGAAGTTAAAAAAATATATTTTACCGTAGTTTTCGAAATATTGCTAAAAACCGCTATATCAATATGCTATTTAGTGGTGATACTGCCAAAAAGCCTTCAACAAGTTTAATATCTCTAGTTCGTAGGAAACTTTATGCTAGAGAAAAAAGTAATAACCTTTTGAAATATTAGAGGAAATCATAACAGCGTGAAGTTAAAAAAAAAATATTTTCCATATTTATTAATTAACATTTTCTTTGTTTGAGAAATTTAAAAATATTATTTTACAGTTATTGCAATCCACGTTATGACTTCCCCACGCAAGAGCAGAGTTTGGACATGGCGATACATTTGCTGCGGTTAAAGAAAATGGCAGTGGAAAGAGCTGGAAGGAAATTCTCCTCTGTTCTCATTGTTTGCGGCACCTACACTATTGGTAAGGCTTACGTAATGTTAACGAAATTTTAAAAAAAATAATAAAAATTAGATGTCTTTAAGTGAATATGATGAAAATAATTTCATTTAAGAGTCGTCTGCAACTAATTTTCGTCGACTTTACCGTCTTAGTAGTATTTTATATATATTCTTCTTACTGTTTTCGTAGAAATGATAACCCTCCTTTTACATTTGGTGATCCCTTATATAGTGCAAATCTATAAGCAAAGTTTTAGCTTTCTACGTTGATTAGAAAATAAATATGACATGTAGGATCTCACTATGTAGGGCACTAAAGTTGTGCGTTTGAATGTTCAATTAGGAAAAGGAAGAGCTTTATATTTATTAGTTATTTATTCATTTTTTTTTATGATATGATTTTAATGATGATAAGAGTGAGCTAATTAATGGATGGACTACAAAAGTCATGACGCTGACTTGTGACCCGTATTATCACATATGTACCTACATTAATGTACAAATTACAATCATTTAAAAAAAACAATTATTTTAAACTTATCAATAAATTGACCGACATATAATAATAAAAAGGAAAATCACTCTATAACTTATTAAAAGATTTCAGTCTGTCTAGAACTATCATTAGGTTATTTCTAGCAAGTATTACTAAGATGGCATCGGCTTTTCAAATTTGGTTGGGTAGAGAGAGACAGTGGAGACGTGCGTTTATCCTTACTAAATAGGCCCCCTTAACTTTACAATTCGCAAATCTCAGGCACCGCCTCCAGCTCTCCCCTTGCAATGCGATGGGCCTGACACCCATGAATTTATGGAATACTTATTTCTTCTCAGGAGTTACCATGCCCGAACGCTTAGACGTCGCTGACAGTGCATTACTGAAACAATGGATTGCGGAATTTGCTAAATTATTAAATTCATTTGATTGTTATTGTAACATGTAATCTCTTTATATTTTAAATCAGTCTCGAGTTCAAACCCAGCTAAATAACACAATGCAATTTTAATTATAAATATCTTTTTAAAAAGTTTTTTCTCTGCCGCCATGTCATACCTCAGGTAAAGAGAAATTCTTCGTGGGCGTCGCGCGGCGTGTTGGGTGCTCTGTGTGGGCGTGCCCGGAGAAGGAGAAGGTGTTGCGCGCGGCGGAAGCGGCTCCGGGTGCGGGCGCGGGCGGCGGGGCGGGCGCCGCACCCCGCGCCTGCCAGCTGCACGTGCTGCCCATGCGCGACCTCACGCACCACGTGAGTATTGCGGGTGTGTGTGTGCGTGTATGTGTGTGCGATGTGTGGACGTGTGCGTATATAAACGTACGAATGTGTGTGTGCGCCCGTGGGTGTACGTTCTTCTATGCTAGAGTGTGTTTCAGGTTTTCAATGTGTGGTAACTAGACATGGGCGTTATCGTTTTTTAGCTATAACGGTTACATATCGGATATGAAGTTTTCATATCCGATATCAAATCCGTTTTCATATATCGAGTTTGCATTTCGATAATTTTCGTTATGATTTAGTTTTCGTTACGATTTAGTTTTCATATCTCATCGTCAACTTGTCGTTACGTTTTGTATGTAGATATTTGATATCGGATATGATCATTTAGATATCGATATGATTTTGATAAGATATCGATATTTTTTTGAACCGTTTTTGGTTACGTTTGACATATCAGTGTCATCCCTAGTTGTAACTAATGCAGCCGACTATACCCATGTATACATGTTCTGACCACCCTGAAGGTTCGCTCACACATATATAATTATGTCTATACTTAGATAATATATTTGTTGAAGTATTTTAAATTTTTTTATTTTTAATTGATTTGTTTGTTTATATTTTTCCAATTTGACATATTTAATTTTTTAGCCTATCAGCTTATCATAGATTTTGATAATGTTTGAATTACATAAAGTTTAAAGAAAATACCTATTGATATATTTATTTTGGGACACATACTCTATACAAATAATTAATATTTGTTTAATCTTAATTTTAAATGTATACTTTTACTTCCAGACATTAAGGACGTACTTAGATAGTCTCAATGGAGTGTTCAGTGAAGTAGTTGCATTTAAGCCCAGCGGATGGGAGAATGGGAAAAATTCAAGTGTCGAGAAAGATTCTATAACTATACACGGTAAATATAATAAATATATAACTGTCATACCTAACTTTTAACTTCACGCATTAACCCGAGGGAACCCAAGAACCTAGTGTTAAGAAACGCCTGTTGTGGCGCAGAGGCACAAGCGTGTGACTGTAAACGCGACAGGTTGTGGGTTCGATTCCCACTCCAGGAAATGTTAATTTTTTCATTTCCTGGTTTTGGTGACAAGGCAAAGTGCGACGTTGAGTTCCGCCACTCAGCACGCAATGCCTCAATTCGGCGAAAAGTTGGGAACAAAATTGTTACCTAACTTGTAACTTTATAATTTATGTTTATGTATATCAGGGACGCAAAAATGGCTGAATGAACTACCAAGTACTAATAACACGGTACATATAATTAATTACACGGTACATATAAGTAATTGGGCTATATATAAGAACATCCTCCTATAATAATTTTAATTTTATTATTATTGACGAACAAGCAATATTTGAATACTAGTTTAATTCAAATAATCGTGGCGCGGAAAACAACGCCGCGACTGTAAATGTGACAGGTTGTGGGTTCGATTCCCACTCCAGGAAATGAACAATGTTCAATAAAATTTTGTATTTTCATTTCCTTGCTCTGGTAAAAAACGCAGAGCGCGGCGTTGAGTTCCGCACGTAATGTCTCAATTCGGCGGAAAGTGGGGAACGGAAATATTGAAGAGAATGGAGTGTCTTAATACTAAGTTCTCTGGTCCCCTCTGTCGACCTTGCTATATGCATGAAGCTAACCGAAAAGCTAGTGATTGTCAAATAGAGACATTAATTTCTTTTTAAAAATTTTAAACAATTTTAAATTATAATTCATTTTTAAATTCATTAAAATATATATTTTTTAATATTTCAGGTGTACCATACAGCGAACACTCCAGCTTCTCTGAATTGATACGTTTCGTTAAATTCCTGAAACCAAAACAAGTTGTACCCACTGTCGATATTTCTGGAGGGATCAAATCTGTTCAGGTATTATTTATATATAATAAGTATATAAGTATAATTTTATATATTATTGCACTACTTCATGTATTCTAGAATATGGGTTTGAATTCCAAAATATGTAGGTAATTTTTACAATTATTGTATAAAAAAAAATCTTTTTTACTTTACTTTTTCAACTTATTGCAATTTAGAGCCAAAAGTTATTGTTACGACACTCCATTTTTTGATCAATTTCAATACATTAGGTTGTGGAACTGAACGCAGCGCTGTGTTAACAGAGCAGAGAAATGAAAATAATTTCAATATAGACACCGCCATTTTTAATCCATACCAATGTATATATATTTATATAATATGTACATATATATCAGTGGCGAGGGGTGAAAATTTTAAAATTATTAAAATTTTAAAACCGGTAAATTAGGGGAAGCTGATACATTTGGGGAAAGTGGTATAGGATGTCAAGGTATTAAGTAATTTCACTATGGAATTTTGGCGAAGACCATTTTTTTAGGTCCATAAGATGTCAGAGCTTGTGTTTTGCTTGTTTGACTTTTTTTTTTTTTTTTTTTCGAGCTCCACATTTTACTGGCGAGCTTTTTTTTTTAGGTCTCATACTTTTACTTTGAAAAGTTAGGCAAGCCGGTTGGAATCGAGTTGTTTAGACGCCATTGATATATATGTATTTAGAATTAGATTTTTTATGAATTTTTGTTTTGTTTCAGAAATACTTCCCATGCCCATTAATAAACAAAGAGGAAATTCAGTGCCAAAGCAGAGTGACAGACTATTTTAATGTACAAACAAAGCAACCAATGACATAACTATAGGTAATGTCTTTGTTTCTTAAATTAAAATGCTTGTGATTTTATTTTTATTATTATTATATCAGGATAGATATAACTAAATTTATATTTCATTATTTTAAAAAAAAAAAAAAGTATTATTTTTTATTTACATTTTTGATGCGGGACTCGAACCTGCCCCTCTTGGAAACCGTCAAAGCGCTGTAATCGCTAAGCCATAATATGTTCTATCCAAATATATCGAAGTGCTTATATGGTTGATATAACTTTTGTTTAGTATCTCTAACACGTTATGTATCTTTAAATTTTTTTGTAAGTTTTTTAATAATTTTCTTATCCTAAGTGTAATATAAAAATAATCCACACCCTACTGTGTATTTGAAAACAAATTTGAAACAAATTTTGACATGATGAGGCATTCATGTTGCCAAGGCAACGCGTTTTACGCGTAAACAGAGTTATTAGTATAAATATTTCGCCAAGTTTGATTAGAATTACAAAATTCAAATGTCCCTAAAATTATGTTATTATTTTCCTTATGAATATATTATGAATATGAATATTAACGTTTTCCTTTTCAGGTACAAAATATTATTAAGACATTCCAACAGTGATATATTTTTGATATTGTTTATTTGTAATTATTTTTAAAATTAATACTATGAAAGTATGAATAAAAGTTTGTGTCATTTTAATATGAATTGAATACTAATTTCGTTTGTTTTATTACTTATAAGTAGGCTTACCATACGTCCCGGTTTGACCGGGATAGTCCCGGTTTGAGATCCTTGCCCCGGCGTCCCGGTCAAACTTGAACAGCACCGACACCCCAACCAATCAGTCTCTTTTTCTTTTTAATAAAAAATATATGTTTTCAATTCATAATAATTTTGATTGCATTTCAAATATGAAAAACACAAATTAAACGAAAAGAAAAATGAAAATGAGCCTCTTTCTCTTCTGCGTCCCGGTTTGGCTCTTCGTAATTATGGTAAGCCTACTTATAAGTATTAAATTTCTATTATAATATTAAATTAATGAAGAATTGAGGATCTCATTTACAGTTCTTGCCATCTACCACCCAATAGGCAATATTTTAAATGATTTAAAAAACTTCGAAAGCCATCTTACACTATGAAAGCAGTAGCTATAGTTAAAATTCATAAAAAGCAGTAGTATTATCATAGTAAAGATGCACTGGCTTAGTTTTTCTTTTCATAGAAGAATTTGAAGCCATCGCGGCGCAGTGGGACTACGCAGTGGACAGTGACTGTAAACTCGATACCTCGAGTGAATGATAATAACTTATTAACATTATTTTAAATTTCCTCACTCCAGTAAGACACGACACACTTAGTCCCAACACGCAATGTTCCAAATTCGGACGGAAAGTAGAGAATAGTGTCTTGACAGGCAATCCAATACTATTTTAATTTCCATCCTCTGTAAATTCGAGTTTATTTTCGTGTAAACCATTTTTTCCCCATTTTCGCATGAGATTCGTCAAAATCTCTCCCTTAGTGCTCCCCTACATGTTTAATTTTAGATTTCTACATGCATCAGTTTTAATAGTATATTACTGTCAGTCACTCTGTGGACAACAACGAAGAGCCTATATATATGACGTGATCATATTGTACATGTCAATTGGCCAAAATGTAATATGTTTTGATCACTGATAAGAAACCATTGTACCTATCTACTAAATGCCCTTTTTGTATGTCAATATGTCCGCTGTTAACAATATTGATAGTAATACATTACCCAGATACAAGCAATAAAACAGGAGATTAATAAAAACTCTTGGTTAATTATGGGCAAAATATATCTATTTACACTTTAAAATGCTGGTGTATGAACAATTCAACTTAAAAATAATATGATTTCCAATTTAAAATGAAGTAAAATGCTGTGTACTATTAGACTGGCGACGAATCTTACATAAGATCAAATAAAAAAAGGCAAAACTAAAATTTAAATGTAAAAGAAATGGTAAACAGCTCGCCAGTCTAACAAAATTGTACAAAATTGTACGGAATGACCATTTGATAAAACTCAATATCTATCAGTTCATACATTGTTATAAAGTAAGCATTTCAAGTTGACCAATCTAAATAAATCTATACGAAATCTAATATATCTTCATTGGTATTGATTAATTTCACACTACAAATAATAAATGTTTATATATATTTAATTCTACATCTCATATTTCCATTGCATACATTATTTATGTTCCCAAAAATTTACTTTGCACTATGGTCCAGTCAGATTACTCTTGTTTGAGTGTTAACATAGCAGTGTGGTATTTTATTTTATAAGTAACAGTCAAAATGCAATAAGAAAAAATGCTGCTTGATTAAAATATTAATATTATTTAAAGCAAATGTCTCCATATTATCATTCAAAGTGACTGAAGAATAAGCATATTATAATCATAATAAAAAATATAAATAAATATAATCATGACTTTCATATTATTGTGATCATAGAACCAAGATGGTTGCAAAAAAATTGAAACATCATGTTTTGTGTTTTGAGTGAAGCTTTACTTTACATATATTATTGTTCAAAATCAATAGTTCGTTATTAAAATAAATAGAAAATCTATATTACAATGTCAAAAAACATTAATCAAATATCCAATCCATCTATGTTCTATGAACATGACAATAAACATACATAACAAATATACTTTGCCAAAATTTTAAATTAAAAAAATATAAATATGATCTCACTTTACAAATTACACACTGGATTCAAATTAGAATGTCGTGATAATTTCAAACTTTTAAATTTAAGATTACTTTAGCTATCAATTGAATACACTAGCACATCAACAAACAGATGTTACAATGTTAAATAATAAAACTCAATACTTTATCAGACGCATTCAGGTTTTAATACTATTGTCATAATGTGATGACCTGAAGAGTTCATAAAGTAAAAATATTTAAATTAATGGTATACATTTATAACTACCACATAATATCATACAACACTCCATCACATAGACTTTTGATTACGAGAGTACAATTATACACATTCATATCCTAAAGTAATATTTGGAGTAAATCAACTGTAATGCTCACAATTACGAGGTTGGTCAACCCAGCACAACAAATTTCAACAGTTCATAAATAACCATAGACTAAAAATAAACAATGTTGGATTGTAGATACACTACACAATGGTTCAGATAATTAGGCCTGATAAATTGATATCTTTAATACTTTTACAATTTATTTAATTATTATTTACTTAAGAAAAAAACATTTGGAAGGTATAAACAAAGAATTGTGTACATATTTCTATTAAACTATATATAATCCAACAATGTTTACTTTATCTTGTAACACTGCCATGATAATATTCAATAGAGATCAACTTACACAAGGTACAAAATTCATCTAGCTTCATAATCTACAACTGTATATGATGTGAAAATACACTGTACCTTACACCAACAAAAAGGGGTTTCTATATCATTGGTAAACATTATTATTGTCCACTAAAACTAATAAGTTGTTAACTCTTCCTTTCATAATGTTACGTTAATAATGCCATAAAATAATTTTGTATCAAAAAAGGCTTAACCTTACAAGGCTTACCTTATGGCAATAGATGGTGAAATTAACCTGTATTTTAGTATCGGAGTTTGCAACTTATCATTCTTAGCTGACATTTTATATGGCTCGAGGTCCCATAGTGTCCTGCTAGGGTTGTGCAACTGTCTCTCAATATTTGAGCATTGTAAAAGTGACATCCCTGGCTGAGTGCCATTGTCCATGGTCACTAGCAACATCGCTTCTTTGTTTTGTTAGTCTTCTTTAAGTGTACTGTGTCATTTGCTGTAACATTTTGTCTCTCTTTCATTTCTAATTTAGATCTTAATACCTGAAATTATAAACACTTTTCATTTATACCTGTATAAAGAAGAAATATAGATTGTGTTCAATATGTTAGAATATATTACAATAAATTAATCCTATATGTATACTAAAAAATTATATGTGGCAAAATAGAGGATTCATAGAGGAATTTGTGAGGGAGATCCTCTCTCACCCATATTATTTTCTGCAGTACTTGAGCAAGTGTTTCATGAATACACCTGAGCTAGCTACATAATTTGAATAGATAGAAACTATTTGTCACATTTAAGATTCATAGACTATGTTGTATTATTTTCTAACTGTGCTCCAAACTATGCTAGAACAACTCAGAACATGGAGAAACTAGGATCCAAGAACAGGTCATCAATATAAACAGTGAAGGGACCAACAGACAGCAAATTTAATTAGTTATATTCAATTCACCTATGATTGTAAAATGAAACTGTCTGAATAAGCAGCTTTATTATTACTATATATTATTATAGTGTTAGAGGTTGCCAGTCATTTATAAAATTGTTATATATTTTTAATATATAGTTAAAATCAGCAATTCTTTGCATATTAAGATTACATCTAATAAAAATTCAATACTAAAAAATATTTTAAACTACTCTTTTGTCTATATCTGGAACATATAGAAAGGAGAGCTAATACATTAATTCAATATTACCATATTAAATAATAATTTAAAATTATTTTATTACTTGCGCTTACCATTTTTGTGATAGTGAGAAACATTTCTTCAACATTTATATTCTCTTTTGCACTGGTTTCAAATAAAGGTATATTCATTTGACTGGCAAACCGTTGTGCATCCTCTGTTACAACCACTTTTCTTGAAGGGCAGTCATTTTTATTACCAACTAGAAATGTACATTTGTTTATGTTTAGTTACATATTGACAAAATATTTAAACAATTAACGATTATAAACCTATGCATAATTATGTTGTTTGCATTGAATTAATATGAATCATCAACAATTTGCCTCTTATCCTATATTAAATATGTTGAACATTAAAAAAACAGCACTTTATATTCCACATTTATAAATAGTCAATACTTGCCTAGAACTTTGTTAACGACATCACAATTCTGTTCAATCTCATGTAGCCACCTTTTGACATTGGCAAAGGACTCCCCATTAGTGACATCGTATACAACGATGACGCCGTGAGTTCCTCTGTAATACGTGCTTGTAATAGTTCTGAACCTCTCTTGGCCCGCGGTATCCCATATCTGCAGTTTAACTCGTTCACCGTTTATCTCTAAAGTTCTTATTTTGAAATCTACACCAATTGTTGTAATGTAACTACCGGAAAACGTGTTGTCGGCAAACCGCAGTAGGAGACAGCTTTTACCTACACCTGCAACACAAATACAGCATTCCACTATTCATTTCTGAGGAGAAAGGAGTAAAACTCGTAATCACTCGCGAAGTCAGGCCTCGCCCACTCACCACTGTCACCGATAATCAGTAATTTGAAGAGGTGATCAAACTCGCGAGCCATTTCTTGTTATTTATATGTGACTACACCCTTAACTGGTCATGTGTTTATTGATAGCGACAGTAACAGATCAACAACTTTTAGTATCGAAATATTAGATAAACGCATGCCGTAGAACATTAGCTTGCGTCACTTTATAAAACGTCCGCCATTATTGTTCATGACTGTCTGCCGTTCCGTTGTATTTTTTTTAATTCAAGCATAGATAACAGCACTGTTGTTTACTATAGTGATATATAAAAGTATTATCAAAACAATTAAAAAATATATAATTTAATAAATTTTTCACAAATGTTGTAAGCAATATTTATAAAATTTGTAAACTATTTCTATTTGAGTGTTACGGCGGCGGCAAGCGAGGTGATATTTTCAACATTATACGATCAACATTTAAAAGATATTCTAATTGAAATAATGTTTATGTTCCATGTTAGTATTTATATAAATTAGTTGAAATATATTTAATGATTGATATTGCCAAACTATAAGATGCCACAGATGCATAAAGATGAGTCATGTTATGACTATGTCATGTTTGTCGTTTCGAACGAAACTGTCATATCAGAGATAAAATTTGTACATTAGGTGTGGTATAGTAAATTTGTGACTTGTTGTTCTTTAAAACGACTATAATGTCGGCCACTTTAAAACCATATTTAACAGCAGTGCGTCATACGCTTACATCTGCTATGTGTTTAGAACATTTCTCATCTCAGGTCGTAGAGAGATATAACAAACCGGAGGTAGAAGTGGGTACAAGCAAAGAATTGTTATTAAATCCTGTAACCATTTCACGGAACGCTAACGAGAAAGTGTTAATTGAATCATCTATTAATTCTATTAGAATAAGTATAATGATTAAACAAGCTGATGAGATCGAGAAGATTTTGTGTAAAAAGTTCATGCGTTTCATGATGATGCGAGCGGAAAACTTTATCGTTCTACGGCGGAAACCAGTCGACGGGTATCATATCAGTTTCCTGATTACAAATTTCCACACCGAGCAAATGTATAAACATAAATTAGTCGATTTCGTTATATATTTCATGGAAGAAATTGACAAGGAAATCAGTGAAATGAAATTAGCTGTCAATGCTCGTGCTAGGATTTGCTCTGAGGAATTCTTGAAGAGATTTTAATATGTTAAGCAACTTGCTTTAGCTCTATCGGCTAAATCTATAAAGTCATAGAAAATGTTGTTAATGGACTGATAAGACTTTTAATTTCTACTATAAGTTATCTTGTAAATATTCAATAATGACTATAGTATATGTATTATGCATTTATTTTGAAAGCTCTTAATAAAATAATAACTAAAAGAATAGCTAAAATAAAAGCAGTCAAGTTTCATAAAAGTTAAAAATTATTTTAAAGCTTTATTATGTGTAAAGACATGACTTAATATTATAATGTATGTGTTTGGTAATCTTTATCAAGAAAATATTAATAAATTTCTTTATAGAACTTGTTTTATTTATATTTTATAAACCATAGCTTTAGTTTTTGTTGGGAACAAGGAATGGAATAGTAGAACTTTCCTTATTTTTTTTATTTTTTCACATATTTATTGATATAGAATTCAGGAGTTTTCCAAATGATGACCAGATAACAAATCAAAGCAGGGCCATGAGTTTTTTCTTTTCATGTGTAATTTTTTAAAGTTTTAATAGTTAATTTTTTGACTTGGCAGTACGCAAAGTGAATCCTTCTCCTTTAAAAGGTTCAAATGGCTCTGATGGTGTCTCTTCTTTTGCACTAGGTGGTCTTGAGTTTCTAATAAATGTGAGTGTACCAACAACAAAATCATAGTCTGGTATGCCACGGACATAAGGCTGCAACAAGTAACAGTATTTAAACTAATTTTATATTTAATGATTATTTGTATACTTTAAATAATTACATAAGAATATAAGAAACTTAAAAGTATATATATATATTTTTTTTATTGATAACGGACGGCAAACGAGCAGAAGGACCACCTGATGGTAAGTGGTTACCTTCGCCCATACACATCTACAACACCAGAGATGTTGTAGATGCGTTGCCAACCTAGAGGATACTGATGGAAGGGGGGACAATGTAGTAGTCCACTATCAGAACCACCACATTTTGGGGAAAGGATGGGTGGGAAAGGGGAAAATCTGGCTTACATGCCATCGAACCGGAACACATCATTAGATATTTGGCGGTTCATCTTTGACATGATAGTGATTGCGAGCCAGTCGGAGGACGAACCTCCTATATATAAAAAATATAGATATTTTTCAAGCTTCTGTTTCTATATTTTATATGAATTATTAAGCTACATAAATTTTAATACCTTATTTTTTTAAATATTCAACAATACTGCAATATTAAAACAAGAAAAAAAATTAATAATATATTCATGTTACCTGTCTTGATGTTGATGCCTGAGGTTCTGAATCACTTTCACTAGTTAACTTTTTCTTTTTGCCATCTAGTCTATTTCCCTCACCACTGAATGCTATAAAGCCACTAGGTTCTGGCATCATAACTGCTGGGTCTTCATCCATGCCTGCCATATCTGAACTCCCTTCCCCACGGTTTATATGATCTTCCTCTTTGTATCCTACTGGAGGAGCGAATTCAACCTGTTTCAAAATTGTAATAAATTATTAAAGAAATTTATATCAATATTAACATAACCTGTCACTGTATACTTAATTATATATATGATTCTACGTTTTTTTCATGGAAGCAAGTTTTGTACAATTGATTTATAAAGAGAAAATAGATTAATAATAACAATGTACAATTTATACATACATTCATGTCACACTCAATAATAATAACTGCATTTCCAGGTTTAGTTTCCAGTACACATAGCTCATATACTTTTGAATTATATTTAATTGCTATTACATCTCCATTTGTTAAACATGAAAAATTTCTCAAACAGTTTTCAAGCACTGCAAATAAAAGAAAAATATAAAATTTAACTTAACATTGGTTAAACATCTTTATAGGTTTAGGATTCTAATAAGGTTTTACCTGCTTTTGGATTAGTAATGTCAAGGAAATCTTCTGACAAAGGTTGAAACTTAGAAAAAGTAGCCACTGGTAATGATGCACTCTCTATCTGAATTAGAGCTCCTTCCTCTAATACAAGATTTGCCATCATCTATCAAAATAAAATAAAAAACTAAGTTTAGCTAAATTTAAGCTGTGTCATGTATATTATTTATTAAAAAAACTTTTCATATAAAAATGGATCACATTAATTATAGAAAGTAAATTCTTATTCAATATTTAAATAACACTTACCCAATGTGGTAAAAATACTCTTCCTTCATCTGCAACAAATTCTAAGACTCCACAATGTGTAATTCTTTTAGTTCTTTTATTTGTCAATTTGAATATCATTGGATATTCAATATTTAGTCTAGTCAGCTGCTCTAAAGCTGAAGGTGGCATAATAACTGTAAATAAGAAAGAATAATTTGAAAATACCTTTATATCTCTTATATTTTTATTTAAATCACTTTTTCAAAAACAAAACAACTTTCTTTTATAGAAGTTTTAATATTTACATGTAACATATGTAGTTCTAGTTCTATAAATAACAAAAAAAAAGATGTAGTTGCTGCTTTATTACAATAAATTATAATTTCTTGATACTAAACAAATACTAGATTATTGATACAGTCAAATGTCTTTGTGAAGACAAATTGGAAATGAGAATATATTGTTTGAGCTAGAAGTTAAACAAATTTGATGACAAGGTCATATTCTTTTATGTTATATATAGAAATAATTAGAATAATTATATGGTTATAAACTATTAGTACTCAATACTATCCTTACTTTTCCCTCCTCTTTCAACGTCCTGTCTTTCATTTCCAGGTAACATAGAAACGGAGTAACATCGATAAGTCATTATAAAAGGTCTTGTAATTTCGTGAAACATGTTGAACCCAAACTGAAACTTAAGAAATATAGTCAAAATAATGAGCTTCTATAAATATAAAAAGCAATTTACAAATGATTAAATCTATTTACCATTGTGATAGATTTTGTTTAAACAATAGAAAACGATTAAAAATAACTGCAAATCATTTACTGGTTGCAATCAAAACACAAATCACAAATATGTGTCAAATATAGCCTGTCACTTTGACAATTGAATATAAACAAGTTTTATATTTTATGACCTTCTTCTTCTCTGAAATGCAGTTAAATTAAGAACCTATTTGCATATATATTTAAATTTGTACTTTTATTTAAATATAGACAAATGAAATAATATTATTATTGAGTATACAATAAAGCATATAATATACAATAATGCATATTGGTGTCAAACTATTTTCGTACGAGTATACGAACATTTTTATCCATTCGACAACGATTAATGCACCTGTCTCTTTCTATCTCGTAATCGTTCACAGTTCATTTCTTTTCATTCATTTGTGTATGTGGCAGCGGGTGCATTGTTCGTCATTTCTCTATACAAATAAAAAATATTTTATTCATCTATTTTTCCTTCATGTAGAATTAAATTGGAATAGTGAGTAACTAAAGTTGTTTCTAAATTTTGTCAATTTTGTTAGTGTTCCGGTAGTTGTCTTTCTCCTTCAAACATGAATGAACGCCATGTTGATTGTCAAAGGTGTTATTCGTATCTGATGAGACAGCAGTGAATTGAAATAACTGTGTTAAATTTTCAGACTTCGCGATTAAAGAGGATCGCTCGTAAGCCGTTTCGGTTTCTTAGAGCATACAAACAGCAATCATGGCTCAAGTGTTGCCTATACGTTTTCAGGAGCATTTACAGGTGAGTACGCCCATCGCTTCATGATAAATATGCTTGTAATGATAGTCTAGGGGGACGTTATATGAAGTAAAATAGGTACAGTAAACCGTTTTGTTAATTGCTATATTGTGTAAAAGTGGGAGGTGATAGTAGAAATGACATTGCGCAATTATATGCGTTGACAGATACCACCCCCTAAGCGGTGCACGAAAGAGTGCCGGTATTGATTTGTTCCACATTCCCTCTGGATCATATGATTTACTAGTTATTTGACAATTTGGCAACCTTTCTATAACAAGCTTAATATTAGTTTTAGACTGGAGTACATAATAACAAAGTACTTATAAGATACTGTAGATGCTAAAGATAAGGTTTTTACATTGTGACCATTTTATATTTGTTGGATTACAAGATTTCATAAAATGTTTAAATATCATTATGTATTGTTTTTAATAAGAATAATAATGCTTCGATAAACAATATATAGTTTAAAAACAGACCCTTTAGAGGGGCTAAGGTAAAAGTTTACTGACATTTTTCTATAATGATAATTACATATGTATTATTCAGGGAGCAATAAGAAACAATAATTCAATAAATACAATTAATATTATAAAACAGATCATTTTACACAAATATTGTAATATCCACACTCACAAATCTTACTATATCTGTCTATTATGTCTATTCATTTCATGACCAAATATAATAAAGTTATCTAAAATTTATTTTTTAAATTGATACATTTATAAATCCTTCATTCTTTTTCTTCATAAACTTCATGTTCTATAAGTCTGAATAAGGCATTATGAGACCTATTTTTTATGGGCATTGTGCCAAGACTTTCTTGCAAACATAAGAAGATTATTGCTTTTAATGTCAGCCTCTCTGTTCTCAAGTCTCCAAAACAATGGCTATTATAATAATCTCTTGAATGTTACACTTAATATATTTAAAACATTTTTGATATTAATTTTTCTATGATATCATATTTATTATGATAGTTAATATACAGTAATATTGTACTTGTAATAATTTTTTAGATATTTTTTATGCTATATAGGTATAAAAATATTTAATTTGGGAAAGATAACTTTTTATTTAAACAATATAAAGTATCCCTAGTTATTGTGATTAGCCATTTTTTTTTTATTATATAAGAATTAACTTTATGAACACTGCTACATGCAAGATTTCAAGAAGTAAATATGATAATTTAATTCAGTGAAATTAGTTAACAGCAGTTTTATTTGTACATATTATAATTATAAACAGATCTTATTGTCTTATGTTGGCTTTTGATAATAAATCAAATGAAATTAAAATTATTTATTAGAAAAATACATCTTATATAAATTTCTTTGCTCACAGCTCACAAATATAGGGATCAATCCCGCCTCAATATCCTTCAATACTCTCACTATGGAGTCAGACAAGTTCATCTGTGTCCGAGAGAAGGTTGGGGAGACTTCAGAGGTGGTTATTATTGATATGGCTGACCCCACCAACCCAATCAGGCGTCCCATCAGTGCTGACTCAGCAATAATGAATCCAGCGAGCAAAGTCATTGCACTGAAAGGCAAAGCTGGAGTGGAAGGTGAGACATAAATAAACAATTTAGGCTTTTTTGCTTCGCATGACTTGATGATACTTACTTGGTTGTGGGTTAGAAAAAATATTTAGAAGATTTCTTTGCTATGGTATAACTAAACTCAGCATCCATTTTTACCACTCACTGAGGTACACAACTCATGCAATGTATCAACTTCAGGCAGAGAGCAGAGTGCATTCACACAATGCTTTGCAATTAAGATGTAATAAAAGCCTGTTGTAGTGCAGAGGCACAAGCATGCACTGTAATCGCGACAGGTTGTGAGTTCGATTCCCACTCCAGGAAATGTAAAAGTTTAATATTTTCATTTCCTGGCTTTGGTAACAAGGCAAAGCACGCCATTGAGTTTCGCCACTCAGCACGCAATGCCTCAATTCGGCGGCAAAAGGGGAAAGGAGTGTCTTAAGACTAGGTTCTCAGGTTGCCTCTGCCTACCCTTCTATGTGCGGGATACAGCGTGAAGCTTAAAAAAAATGGTTTAAAAAGTAGAATTGGTTTGAATGTTAATATAGAAAAGAAAAAAAAACAAATATAAATTTTAGACTCTTGGATTCGTAATACTTAAATTATAACTAATTATTAAAATTCAAATATAATTAAAATTGATTTTGATTATTCCAATAGAGACCCATAACGCACAATATATTCTAGTAATTACCATTAATTTAGTTCAGATGACATACTTATGACCAATACATCTTTGATGCCAATTCATATTCTTATTGTAGTTAATATTTAAACCTGGCAGAGAGAACCTAGTGTTAAATTAACCCCGACATTCTCTTCTCTGCTTCCACCCAATTTCAAAACTTTTCTTATATGATTAAAGAAATAAAAAGACATACACATTCCCCCTAGTTGGAATCGAATCCACAAGTACTCACGCTTACAGTCAGCTGTCGTTGTGCCACTGCGCCCCATATTAAAATCTATCAAAAAATTAGATCACCGGCTCCGGCAACACGCCAAGTTAAAAGCAAAATCGGTACGGCATAGATCGTCCGTGATGCGGCAGATTTACTTAACTCTCTCTTAATTACAAAGCTTATTTTAAACAATAACGTCTTAAACCTGAACTCTTCTTGCAGAAGTTTCAGTTATTGACATTACTAGATTAAAATGAATAGACAAAATGACCCAGCAGGACATATTATATAACCGCAATGAGAATTTGTGTTTTGTATTAAAATTTAAATATAAAAAAATGTTGTAATTATTATAGTTATAGTTTGAAAATAGTTATAATTATTATGTAGTCTTTTGTTACTCAATAATAACTCTGAAATGTAAATCGTAGATATACCTATGACCTATATACCCACCCTACAATTGACCTTCAACTTTGATGTATGTATGTAGCCAAAAGAATTTGGGAACTCGTCCACCAGTTAGGTCAATATTGTACTTACATCACTTTTCTGCAACTCGTTAAAATATCGCTTTCCTATTCAGTCAATTAGTATTTATATTAGTTAACTTTATAAGCATTTATACAACAAAGTTACAATAAGATTACACGTTACGTGTTTCAAATAAAAAAATAATAATTTTTGTTTCTCGTTTCCATCGCCAAAAAGAATTTCAGTCCAATTACTTATAGTTACTTGATTCTAAAGTATTACGTATTCGGTTGAGAAAGCCAAAGCTTAAGTTTGTGGACTATAAAACCTAAGATTCTGTTCTCTCCTGTTCCTTCAGAAATTTCAAGTCTCTAGAAATTAGAGCAATCTAATACTAATAATATATATTTCTAAGGAAATTACATGCCAAATTTCCAGTTACTACGACCGGTAGCTTCCGTTTTCCCTTATCTGTCAGTTAACAAATAACGAAATAATTTTACATATATTGCTGATTTATGATGTTATAACGTTCTTATATTAGTCCTAACTGCATCACTACGCTATTTTATATAAAAAAATGAATTATTTCATTACTTCAAAAGACATTGTAATCATTTAGACAAAAAAAAAATGGCCGATCGTAGAAAGTTCTTATTAAGCCATAAGCTAACCGCTTGCCTAACTTTATTACTTTAATTAAGATAACAAATTAATTGATGTGTATCTTCTTACCAATTCACTATATTTATGTTCCGTGAATCACTTAGTACTACGGGAGTTGTATTTACATACGGCTTTAAATATATTTGTCTTTCTAAATATGCGGGTAAGAAAATCAAAGATTAAAATATGTAAGGTTTTTAACTTGAACTATACATACATTTTAGTTAAATTCTATGAGAATATGCGACACTACAGAGAATGTAATTTACGGGAATGAATAGACACTTTTAACTTCACACCTGTCCTGAGTAGGTATTGAATCTTTTTTTCACATATAGCAGGGTAGGCAAAGGGAACCTAGTGTTAAGACACTCCGTTCCCCACTTTTCGCCGAATTGAGACATTGCATGCTAAGTGGCAGAACTCAACATTGAATCTATCACCTTGTTATTAAATTATGAGCTAAAGAGAAATAAACATATTTGTTTTCTGTATTTTAACGAAAATCGTGTGACTTTACACGATTTTCGTTAAAATATAGAATTGAATACATTTTATAATATAAGTTTTATTTTATCACGTATGTACTAGGATTACGTCATGACGTCGGTCGTCCTCTCTTGACACGGCAATGAATCACCTAACGATCACGGAACAGAAAACAGTAAATATGGCGTCAAATATTTTGAAAATAATTAAAAATATATAATAATTAAATTATTTTATAAAATACGTTACGTAGGTATAAAATGTGTATTGTTGTAAATGATTTTATGACTCATGTGTCGGTTCTTAACAACATCCGCTGTTCTGTGTTTCCGTCATTGTATTTCGTTTTGAGTATTAATAGTCACTGAAAATTATCAACAAATATCGAATTGAA
Source organism: Philaethria dido (assembly GCA_033558755.1). Taxonomy (NCBI): domain Eukaryota; kingdom Metazoa; phylum Arthropoda; class Insecta; order Lepidoptera; family Nymphalidae; genus Philaethria; species Philaethria dido. The sequence continues at coordinate 69,879 of JAKGSA010000589.1, forward strand.
TGTCTTTTAAAGTAAATCGATAATATTTTTTTATATAAAAGCGTATAAACATTACTTCTAACTCCATGTCGACTAATATTATAAGAAACATACGTCGTCAGCCGGAAGATGTTCACTCCTGGACATAGACCTCCCCTATAGAACGCCATGTAGTCTGGTTTTCTCCTGCATCCAGCGGTTCCCCGCAATTCTGACCAGGTCATCAATCGACCAAGTGGGGTTAAACATTATTATTTTATATATATAGGAAACTGAAGTAATTGAAAGGTTTCTTTAAACAAGGTGGAGATTATAACATTAGAAATAAAAATAATGATAATTTTTAAAATGTAGAATAGAGTGTCATAATACTACGTGTCTGCGCTTACCTGTTATATATAGAACTACAAACTTCAAAATATGTTCGTTTGACAAAGAACGTAGAATTCGAATTTTATAACGGATTTTTTGCAGTGAAAAACATCTTAGCTATGGCCATATATAATATATTTTGCTTTATGATAGTACTTTTAATATCCAATAGATGGTTTCTTAAATATATGTAAAAAAAAGGAAACATATGAAATTTAAGAACATAGATAGATCTTAAACAAACTCTTTATAATTTTTTTATTTTTTATATTTTTAGATATTTTAATTTTTAAAATTATCGCATTATACAATATCGGTGTCGCAAACAACTTGTTTCCAGTTACAATTTAACCATTTGACACTTACATAACAATATAACGGTGTTGACCTCATCACAGATACCTAGGCGTAACCTTAAAATTAAATCTATGTTTTATTCGCAATAATGAATACTAGTAATTCATTAATGAATACTATTATTATAATTTAAAAATATATATATTATGTATATGCTAGAATTAAATTATATTAGATGTTGGAATTAATTCGAACGTTTTTTGAAAGGAAAATAATAATGTATTTTGAGTGAAAATAAAAAATACAAAATTGAACTTTTTACTTAACGTTTTCTACAACCGTCTTTCGTCCGTCTCAGGCAGGAGTTGGATGACCCTTCCAAACATCACTTCATTCTTGAAGGCAATCCATGAATAGATTCAGTTTTTACATTCTGAAGAACGTAAGATTTTCCCCTCATAGGCCTTCCCATTTCAGTGTTTCCAGATATGTTTTCACTGGTTTTGGACATGGTATTCCTTCTTCTCGTGCCTTCCGCTTCAGTCAGGCAGTTTTTCATTCAATCACAATTTAAGCGTATCAGTTGCAGCAATCCCTAGAGATGACTTCTTACATGTGGAAACCAAATTCCTTCCTTTGAATCGTTACTAAAGCTTAGTTGCGTTGATATATCAACCTCCAACGTTGTAGGCAACTCTTTACGTGCTTGACAGTTTTCTTTAAGTAAATCCTTCACTTCTGTATCTATATTTTTTTGGCAGTCCAGGCGCTCCTAGTCTTCGAAATAAAAACGTGTAAACCACTTCCGAAACGTTTGCTCAGCTACAGTATGTTTACTATAAACGTTTCGTAGCACTTTCATTCATATTAAAATAATGGAGTAAAGTTCCACGCAAAACCACTTCCTTTGGTATAAATTTGGCTAAATTTGAATTATTGTAACTTATTGTTATTGAGAATTAATAAATAAGACGTTTTACAATAATTGTATCTAATAACAACTGAAAACGATGATTTTGTTACGGATAGTACAAACAAAAAACTGTGATAACTATACCATCTCTTCTGAAACGCTACCTACCAACACCTATATATTTAGCTTACATTAAAAAAAAATGTAAATAAACATTAGCACGTCATAATATACAGTTAATCTTATCAGCTGACCCTGAGTACATTCTCACTTTAGTCGATGACCTATTATTCAGGTGCATTGTATTCTTAAAATGTTTTGTTTTAACTTTGCCGTGTCTTTAATATATCCTGATATTGTCACTTGACTGTGAGTCTTTCAATTGATGTGTCTTGTTGCTTTTTTTCTGCTGAATTCTATGAGATACAGCGCTTATCTCAGTCCCCCACCTTCTGTCTACATATGCTGTTTTTGGTGGTTGTAACTAATTCCGCAATTTGTCCAATCAAAACGAAAAACAAAAATATTACGTTAGTTCCGCCACTCAACACGCAATGCCTCAATTCGGCGGAAAGTGGGGAACGGAATTGTTGAAAGAGAATGGAGTGTCTTAACACTAAGTTCTCTGGTTCCCTCTGCCTACCCTGCTGTATGCGGGTTACAGCGTGAAGTTAAAAAAATATATATTACAATTTCTAAAATTTCTAAGATTCCTGGTATGATCGATTCCGCGTGTGTGATATCCACCGTAGCTGTATTTGTATAACTTCGAACACTACACAAATTAAAAGAAACCCTTATATTTATAAAAAAGAAAGCGGTCATGTAGTAGTAATAACTAGTACCTAGTAACATTCCTAAGTGTTGTATTAAAGAAGCTAATATTATTAGAAAATGGCATTGCAGAGTACGCACGACTGCGTTCTAAGCTGCTATAAGCAGCGATATGTTAGAATCGATTGTTATTTTTTATGAATAGTTCAAACGTGAAATGACTATTTTTTTTTTAACATCACGTTGTATCCCACATATAGCAGGGTAGGCAGAGGGTACCTGAGAACCTAGTGTTAAGACACTCCGTTCTCTTACAACAAATCCGTTCCTCACTTTCCGCCAAATTGAGGCATTGCGTGCTGAGTGAGGGGCGGAACTCAACGCCACGCTTTGCCTTGTTACTAAACCCAGTAAATATTAACATATTAACATTTCCTGGAGTGGGAATCGAACCCACAACCTGTCGTGTTTACAGCCGCTCGCTTGTGCCTCTACGCCACGACAGGCGTTCTTAGCTGCTATAAGCAGCGATATGTTAGAATCGATTGTTATTTTTTATGAATAGTTCAAACGTGAAATGACTATTTTCTATGTTATATAATTTTTAAAATTAAATTTTATGACTGATTTATACATATAAAGTATGTAAGCATATAAGCATAGCATAACGTTTATAGATTATAGATATCCATATATCTAGAAACGTTAGGTTCCCTTACATAATATTGAACTAGTAATTTAATATTTTCACAATTATTTATAACAACGCTTGTCGTGGCGCAGAGGCACAAGCGTGCGACTGTAAACGCGACAGTTTGTGGGTTCGATTCCCACTCCAGGAAATGTAAAATTTAGTATTTTCATTTCTTGGGTTTGGTAACAAGGCAAAGCGTGGCGTTGAATTCCGTCACTCAACACGCAATGCCTCAATTCGGCGGAAAGTGGGGAACGGAATTGTTGAAAGAGAATGGAGTGTCTTAACAATAGGTTCTCTGGTTCCCTCTGCCTACCCTGCTATATGCGGGTTACGGTATGAAGTTAAAAAAAAAAAATTATAACAAATTACCATGTCGTATACCACTGTTGTTAATCATATGCAATGCGTTATGAAGCATGGAAGTCCTTGTAGTATCAATTAAGTAGAAGAGTTTTAATTATTATCCATTTACTAAATGTCATAAAATACTCTTAAAACACTGACATGGGATCCCTTGAGCCACCTGCATTTCTAAAATGAAGGGCTTCTTTCAACTGAAATTAAAAAAATATCATGTAACATTACTATTGAAAAGATAAAAAGCAGTAATGAACTATTTATAAGATTGACCTCTAGTACTTTACGATATTGTCACTATTCCTAGGTCAGTGGTCTCTAGTATTATAGCAGGAAAAACAAAATGGTTATTTTTATTATCATTTTTATTCTATATTTATTTTTATGTTATATTTATAACTAGAGCTAATTATATATTACAGTGCCATATAAAAAAGAGAAATTGGTAATATAGTACAACTAATATGTCTATACCAAACGTGAATATATTAATAATAATTTTATAAATAAAATGCGTAATTTTCAGGTTTTATCTGTAAATGTTGTTTTTATGTTAATTAATTACTTTTTTATGTAAAAATAGTTGATTTGCTTAACTTTTTGGATTTAGTCAATTATTCACATTTTGAATAAAGCTTTCCTAATTTCTATTCAAACTTAAAAAATTGTAAGAATTAAAAAAATTAAATACTCTTGCTTTCATTGCTTTGTATGTATGCAATTAATTTAATTCATTTACATTAACACATAAACAACCCATACTTATTTATTTTTATGTCCCAGCAGCGCAAAAGACGCTGCAAATATTCAACATTGAGATGAAATCTAAGATGAAGGCGCACACTATGACCGAAGACGTAGTTTTCTGGAAGTGGATATCTCCAAACACCTTAGCCCTCGTCACCAAGATGTCAGTGTACCACTGGTCCATGGAAGGCGATTCCACCCCCGTCAAGATGTTCGACAGACACTCCTCGCTTGCCGAGTGCCAAATTATCAATTATAGAACTGATCCTAAACAGCAATGGTTGTTGTTAGTCGGTAAGTTGGTCTGCTTTTAATTTTTTTATTTATTTATGTATTATGTAACAATCTCGAAAACCTTCATACTTCAAGATCAAATAACAAATACGTTATTATTATTTCGTATAGGTATATCAGCGCAACAAAACCGCGTAGTGGGGGCGATGCAGCTGTACTCGGTGGAGCGTAAGTGCTCTCAGCCGATCGAAGGGCACGCGGCTTCCTTTGCCACCTTCAAAGCGGAGGGGAACGCGGAGCCTTCGACGCTCTTCTGTTTCGCCGTGAGGACCGCTCAGGGCGGCAAGTTGCATATTATTGGTGAGTGGATATTGCTTATTTGTATTTACACACATTTTATGTGTTAAATTTCTTATTATTCAAATATATATGTATTACAATTTTTCTTCTTTAAGTTCTTAAACATTAGCTTCAAACTTTCATAGACTTTTCTTGATATTAGCTACCAAAACTTTGTTATGATAAAAACACAATATTGATTGTTTTTTTTTTCAGAGGTTGGACAAACTCCAGCTGGTAACCAACCTTTTCCTAAAAAAGCGGTCGATGTATTCTTTCCTGCGGAAGCCCAGAACGACTTCCCAGTAGCCATGCAAGTGTCGCCCAAGTATGACGTCATCTATCTCATCACCAAGTATGGATACATACATATGTATGACATTGAGACTGGTACTTGCATATACATGAACAGGATCTCCTCTGATACTATATTTGTGACGGCTCCCCATGAGTCCACTGGTGGTATTATTGGTGAGTTGATTTTGTAATTTTATTGGAAATATTTGAACTCAAAACTATACCATACATACATATATAGCTTCACGCTGTATTCCGCATATAGCAGGGTAGGCAGAGGGAACCTAGTGTTAAAACACTCCTTTCCCCACTTTCCGCCGAATTGAGTCATTGCGAGCTGAGGTGGCGGAACTCAACGCCGCGCTTTGCCTTGTTACCAAACCCAGGAAATGAAAAATTTCATTTCCTAGAGTAGAAATCGAACCCATAACCAGTCGCGTTTACAGTCGCACGCTTGTGCCTCTGCGCCACGACAGGCGTTTACTATACCATATATAAATATTTTGTTAAACATGGTATGATATATGAGTTCAAATCTCATTTGAAATAATCTGAAAGTATTTTTGTATTAATCGTCAGTTTAAATAAATTCCACTATATGCACTCATCTCTTGAGATTAAAATTTTATACAATATTAGGGTTATCTTTGTTTAATCTGGAAGTTGTGATAAAAAGTCTATTATAGTTTATTTTCAAGTTTGTAACATAAATAAATTTTTAAAATATTTTATCAATTTATAACAGGTGTAAATCGTAAAGGCCAAGTACTATCTGTAACAGTGGAAGAAGACTCCATAGTCCCATACATCAATACTGTCCTGCAAAATCCTGAGCTGGCTCTACGTCTTGCGGTTAGGAATAACTTAGCTGGTGCTGAAGAACTATTTGTTAGGAAGTTCAATATGCTCTTTACTAATGGACAATATGGTGAAGCTGCTAAGGTAAGAAAATAATGTTTCTTTTTTATCTTATTATATTATTATTATACCGTCAAGAAAGAAAATGAAAAAGAAAGATTTTTTTCACAAAACAATAAAACATTTCAATGAATATTGTATATGGTATTGATAGGAGAAACTTATTTAGTAGAGACCTTGATGTGAACACTTTTCCATCATAAGGTTAGTTAGTTATTGCTAAATCAAAACCCAGCTAAAATATTTTTGTATCAAATTAGAGCATGTATTATTGCCAAATCCACTATATTTGTAGTATAGTCTTTGGTAGTTTTAATAAAAAATATGTTAAAACAAGTATATAAATTAATATGGAATGAAATAACTAATATACATAAGGAAGTAAGATGTTTTTATATTATTTTTAGGTAGCCGCAATGGCGCCCCGCGGTATCCTCAGAACTCCGCAAACCATACAACGTTTCCAACAAGTGCCGACGCAGCCAGGACAGACCTCTCCCCTACTGCAATACTTCGGCATCCTCCTCGACCAGGCTCAGTTGAACAAGTTTGAGTCTCTTGAGCTCTGCCGCCCTGTTTTGTTGCAAGGTTAAATTATATAAAATATTGTATCTATCAAGACACTCCAGTCTCCTGTAACATATCTGTTGCCAATTTACGCCGGATTTAGACATTGCGTGCTGAGGGGCGGAACTTAACGCCGCGCTTTGCTTATTACCAGACCCAGGAAATGAAAATACTAAATATTATTTAAAATTTTAATTTCCTAGAGTGGAAATCGAACCCACAACCTCTGCTTCTGCGGCACGACAGACATATAAAATATTAATTTTTAAACAAACACCCATTTATACTAAGATGCTGTCTCATTGCATCATAATGATTTCATATGGATTTATGAAAATTTTAAATATTAAGTAATTATGTATGCATGGTAATAAGTAGTTTTTCCAACAGTAGACCAATGTCATATTGTAATTTCATTAGTATAATTTCTTTTAATTTATTAGCTTCAAATTCGAATCTGCAATGTTTTTTGTTAAAAATAGTAAAATATATTTTACGTTTATAAACAGGTCGTAAGCAGTTACTCGAGAAATGGCTCAAGGAGGAAAAGCTGGAGTGTTCAGAGGAACTAGGTGATCTAGTGAAGCAAGTTGATCCCACCCTAGCGCTCTCTGTATATTTAAGGGCTAATGTGGCCAGCAAAGTAATCCAATGTTTCGCTGAAACTGGACAATTTCAGAAAATTGTGCTTTATGCCAAAAAGGTAATTATTATTTTATTGTTGGCTAATGTTTTTTTTTTTTTTTGAAGATTATTAAACATTTTGAATTTGTGGAGAATTTAATATATACAAGTTGTGTCCAGATGAAATTTTTAATATTTTTTATAATTCCATGTTATTTTTTAAAGCTTGTTTTATTTGTTTTTGTTACCTTTTATTTTCTTAATATGTGTACTTCAATCTGCTAAAGGTTTTCTTTACCTGAAAACATTCTCTCTCTTTATTTTACAAATATAAACTTTAAAAAATATTACAATAGGTATATAATAACTCACTATCATATTAATTGGTAATTACTTAAGCCCGTAGACCCATTTAGGTAATCTTTAAGATTTCCATTTTAATTTACTGTAGTGGGGAACGGAATTGTTGAAAGAGAACGGAGTGTCTTAACACTAGGTTCTCAGGTTCCCTCTGCCTACCCTGCTATATGCGGATACAGCGTAGTTAAAAAAAAAAACTAGTTTCTAATATAAAACGTAAAAATCCAATTTTTTTGTTTCCTGTTTAGGGAAATCTATTCTCAGCGCCAGCAGTTGTAGTGTTTAGTTTGTTTATACATTTAGATGGGATGATTATTATAATGTTTATGTATTTTTTTTGAAAATCAGGTAGTTACCCCCGACTACATCTACCTGCTGCGGTCGGTGATGCGCACCAACCCGGGAGCAGCAGGGCGCGGCTATGGGCATGCTGGTGGCGGAGGACCCGCCCCTCGCCGACATACAGCAGATCGTGGACGTGTTCATGGAGCAGAACATGGTGCAGCAGTGCACTGCCTTCCTCTTGGACGCTTTGAAAAATAATAGGCCCGAGGAGGGACCTTTACAGACTAGGTAAGTCTTTTTATATTTGGTTTTGATCTTGTGTTTGATGTACTATTGTATTGATTATAAAAAACATGAAACATTTGTTTAGTCTATATAATATTTTTTTTTTTAGTTATATCTATAAACTTTAGATTAAATAATACATTTTTTCTTAACTCTCAGACTAAGAATTTAATTGGTTATTATTTACACATTATACTTGCTTCTAATTTATATGTACTTTAAATATATAGCATAAAAAGTCAGTATTAACATTAGTGTATTTAAATTGTTTGGTGGTAGGGTGTTCTTGTCCCACTTTGCCTGGGCGGACCACTATCATACATCAAGACGAACCACAAATATTTTATGATAGTGTTCCGTCTGATGGCATGCTTCAGGTTTTCCCTTCCACCCATCCTTTCCCAAAATGTGGTGGTGGTTCCGATAGCGGACTCATTACATTGCATATTCTCCTACCTTTCCATCTGTATCCTCTAGGTTGGCAACGCATCTAGTACATCTCTTGTGTTGTAGATGTTCATGGGCGAAGGTAACCACTTACCATCAGACGGTTCTTCTGCTCGTTTGCCATCCGGTATCCATAAAAAAAATATATATATATATATAAGAGTTATATTAAAAATACATACATAAATTAAGTAATAATGGCTACTCAAATTAATCATTTTGGTCAGGTTACTGGAAATGAACCTGATGTCGGCCCCGCAAGTGGCGGACGCGATCCTCGGTAACGGCATGTTCACGCACTACGACCGCGCGCACGTCGCGCAGCTCTGCGAGAAGGCGGGCCTGTTGCAGCGCGCCTTGGAACATTATACCGATTTATATGATATTAAACGTGCTGTGGTAAGGATTATAAACATTTTTTTTTTTCTATTTCTTAGCTTTAGTGTATGTCTGATTTTTATCCATTTTTTTCTAAAACTTTTTTATGACACTACTCTGGTAAAGAATGATTGGCTGTATAGGTAAAATAAAAGGTGTAAATTGTAATAAGTCTTAATTACACCAGATTTTTGATTTTCTTTTCAATTTATTATGGCAAATATTGAAAATATATAGTTATCTCTTATTATTTTATATTAAAGAGTACATACTATGAAATCATAGAAATATTGAAATGTCGCATAAAATATTAAACTCATTTAAATAATATAAACATCCTCTTATATAGGATTTAAAACTTCAACAAACACCCGCAATTATTGATTTTTCAATTATACACATTTCTATCGATTAATATGAGTATATATGATTTTTGTTGATAATCTTACAATTTTATGTTTTAATCTTTCAGGTCCACACCCACTTGCTGTCAGCAGACTGGCTTGTTACATATTTTGGTACTTTATCAGTAGAAGATTCTCTAGAGTGCCTCAAGGCTATGCTTCAGGCTAACATTAGGCAAAACTTGCAAATTTGCGTACAGATCGCCACCAAGTATCATGAACAACTTACTACTAAAGCGCTCATTGAATTATTCGAAAGCTTCAAGACTTATGAAGGACTGTTCTACTTCTTAGGCTCTATCGTTAACTTCAGCCAGGATTCGGAAGTTCACTTTAAATATATTCAGGTAAAAAATATGCTTTTTAGATATGTGTGTAATCTGCAGTATTTATAGTAAAAGGTACTTATAAAAAAGGACTACTACAGTAGCATATGTTGAATATAATGTATTGTCATATAGGTTTATAAAAATTATAAAAACAGTAATTATTTAATTTTTTCAGTTATCTCGTAAACTATTATATGCATGAATTACGTGAATATATTTTTAAAATATGTCTCCGTAATATAATAGGTATAATATTTTGTTTCCAGGCTGCATGCAAAACTGGTCAGATCAAGGAAGTAGAACGTATATGCCGTGAATCCAACTGTTACAATGCCGAGCGCGTTAAGAACTTCCTCAAGGAAGCCAAGCTGCCCGACCAGCTGCCTCTCATTATTGTGTGTGATAGATTCGACTTTGTGCACGATCTTGTGCTGTACCTGTACAGAAACAGTCTGCAGAAATATATTGAAATATATGTCCAAAAGGTACTTACTTTTTTTTTATATGTATTTTTTTTAATATCAGATATGAAGGATTGTGTTATTAATAATAAGTTTTAGGTTGAAATCCATCCAAAATATTAACAAGTATTTTATCTAAGAAATATCTTACCTTCTCTTAGAAATTTTATGTTTAAAATGAAAGCAATTCTGTGGAAAATGGGGAACGAAAATGTTAAAGAGAATGGAGTGTCATAACAATAGGATCTCAGGTTCCCTCTGCCATTCTGCAGGAAGCTAAAAACAAGAATTGTGATTTTCACTATTTTTTTATTTGATGATATATTGTTCTTAATATTTTTGTACTTCAGGTAAACCCATCTCGTCTACCCGTGGTTGTCGGCGGTCTCTTAGACGTGGACTGTGCTGAAGACATTATTAAAAATTTAATCTTAGTCGTGCGAGGACAGTTTTCAACTGACGAACTTGTGGCTGAAGTTGAAAAGAGGAACAGGTATATTTTGTGATTTTAATAATATTTCAATTTAAATTTCTAAATAATTATATATAATAATAAATTTATTGCTTCAGCGTAAATTTTGAATTGATTTAAAATATATTGACCACATTCATGGTTTGTCCTGCATACCATTATATTTTTTACGATGGAAATAGTGTCTTAAGTGGCGGAACTCAACGCCGCGCTTCTCCTTACCAAAGGGGGAAATGAAACTAATTTGAAAGTAACCTGTGTCTATGTTTATAATGTGACGCTTTCCCGCTGCGCCGCAATCATTTAACTTATGTAATAAAAATTCATAATAATTGATTTGGGTAATATTTTTTTTTATATAAATTATTTTTTGATGTCTCAATCTCATTCGGCGAGAAGTGGGGAACGGAAATGTTAAAAAAGAATGAAGTGTCGTAACACTATGTTCTCTAGTTCCCTCTGCCTACCCTGCTATGTGCGGGATACAGCGTGAAGCTAAAAAAACAAATGATAAGGTTTTTATATATGTTATATGTATTTCAGATTGAAGTTACTTCTCCCGTGGCTGGAGACCCGCGTGCACGAGGGCTGCAATGAGCCGGCAACGCACAATGCGCTTGCCAAGATCTACATAGACTCCAATAACAACCCTGAACGATTCCTCAAGGAAAATCAATGGTAAATTATATTATTAGAAATGAGTAACATTTTAAACATTATCTTTATTATTCACAAGAATAATGCATCTCTTTTCAATCATTCTTTGTGTTCTAAAACCAAATTCTTTTAATGCTGAAAAGTTAAAACTATTTCTCATTTTAATAATCAATGTAGAACTGGACCTGTAGTCATATTTACATATTTTTTTTATATTTTTTCTGGCATAGGTATTAATCAAATATTTTTTTTGTATTATTCATTGGATTCTAACTGGTGATTTAATAGAGGTGAAATGAACAAAATGATATTATGTTAATACTAGCTATAACCCGCGACTTCACTCGCGTGGCCAATGGAAATTAACTATAAGTTCATCATATATGACGTATAATTCTTTTATACATATATTTTTGGTATCTTAAACTGTTTTGGCAACGCACGCAACGGAAGCCCTCAAGGATGTATAATGTTTCCCGTTTTTTCCACATTTTCCATTATTTCTTCGCTCTCAATAGTAGCAGCGTGACGTTATATAAAGGCCTAAAGCCTTCCTCGATGAATGGTTCATTCAACACAAAAAGAATTTTCCAATTCGAACCAGTAGTTCCTGAGATTAGCGCGTTCAAACAAACAAACAAACAAACAAAGTTTTCAGCTTTATACGAGACATGTGTGATATCAGGTACGACTCGCGCGTGGTGGGGCGCTACTGCGAGAAGCGCGACCCGCACCTGGCGTGCGTGGCGTACGAGCGCGGGCAGTGCGACCGCGAGCTCATCGCCGTCTGCAACGACAACTCGCTGTTCAAGACGCAGGCGCGCTACCTCGTGCGCCGCCGCGACCAGGACCTCTGGCTCGAGGTGCTCGCCGAGTCCAACCCCTTCAAGCGACAGCTGATCGATCAGGTTTGTGCTTTTGTGTGTGTAGAGGTCACTCTAAACGAGACTGCTTGTGGGATTGTTTTCCATTTCGATTTGGAATTATATTTGTCTACTGTAGTAAGACAAAAACGTGCGTTGTCTCAAAATCGGAAGAAAAGCAGCGAAAGAAGTGTCTTGACACTTAAGTTCTCTCTGATTATGCAGGATAAAGGTGGAGCCGCTTTGTTGGATTGTAAATAAAATTTTGTTGATAAAATTAAGAACTAAAATTTCTTTCAATACATTTTAATCGAGGCATCTTTACAATATAACTATTTCATTATGCAGGTAAATTAGATACTAGTTTTATTGGAAATCTATGGCAATTGCTTTTATTGTATTATTGTAGTCAAACGCCTGTCGTGGCGCAGAGGCACAAGCGTGCGACTGTAAACGCGACAGGTTGTGGGTTCGATTCCCACTCCAGGAAATGTTACTTTTTTCATTTTCCTGGGCTTGATAACAAGGCAAAGTGCGGCGTTGAGTTCCGCCACTCAGCACGCAATGCCTCAATTTGGCGGAAAGTGGGGAACAGAATTGTTACAGACTAGTGTTAAGAACGGAGTGTCTTAACACTAAGTTTTCAGGTTCCCTCTGCCTACCCTGCTATATTCGGGATAATGCGTGAAGTTAAAAAAAAAAGAAAAAGGAATTGTAGTCAAATTAAACTGAATTTCAAAATAATTAGTAACTAAAACTCTTTATTTCTATTACTAATTCTTTACTATATGTATATTTTTATTTTTTAATTAATTATAAACATTTTATTTTCATTTCAGGTTGTCCAAACAGCCCTGTCGGAGACTCAGGACCCAGAGGACATCTCAGTGACAGTAAAAGCCTTTATGACTGCAGACCTACCCAATGAACTGATAGAGCTACTGGAGAAAATTGTCCTTGATAATTCTGTTTTCTCTGATCACAGGAATTTGCAGAACTTGCTTATTTTGACTGGTTAGTGAAAATATTTTTTTGATATATTTCTTATAAATATTTAGTGTCTCATGGACATGTAATTATTATGGACTCAATTCCAAAGAATATATATTTTCAAATAGCTTTGTTTTCCCCGTATTGTTAAAATTAGACATCCAGTGCAGTAGATATATCAAAAATGAAGGGAGAGCGAGAGTCCGCGAAAAAAATAGTGGAACATAGAACTAAATACAAGTGAACAATAATTAAAAAAGTATTATGTTATTCAGATATATGCGCGATGGTGAGCGGAAGCTACTTTTTATATAGTTATATGGCATTGAAATATAAACAACGAATTGAGTTTAATATATCTAAAGACAAAATGACACGTTCTTTTTTAAATTATCTTATTGAAATTGTTTTACAGCTATCAAGGCGGATCGCACACGTGTCATGGAATATATCAACCGTCTCGACAACTATGATGCACCCGATATCGCGAATATTGCCATCAATAATGAACTGTATGAAGAGGCTTTTGCTATCTTTAAGAAATTTGATGTCAACACTTCTGCTATTCAAGTAAATATTAATTTTATAATGTTTTTCTATTTATAAATTGTTAATTCATCATGAAAGATGTAGGTTCAAAAATCCAAGAATTTTACTAATAATATGTATGTATCACGGCGTCCTCGTGGCTAATTTAGAATGTGTCTATTGTCTAACTGATATGAAAAGAAATTCTCATTATCCCTTGAATATCTTATAGTGTTTATATTAAAATATTTTCGTTATTCTGATCTGAATGAAATTATTTTTACGGAATTACCCTCTGCCCACGAAATAAAATGGAAATGAATAAAAAAAAAAACTTATTGTAGTACATCCATAGATTAATTGACACACTCCATTAATATCAAAATGTATCTAGCTATCAGTGGCGAAGCGTTCATATAACACGGTTTCCACCGGTTTGCCTTAATTTTTAAAATATAAGTATAAAATTGGAAAGAAAAAGGTCTGACATCGAAAACCTCCTAAAAAAAAGGCCATCACTAAAATTCGTTAGTGAAATTACTAAATGTCTTTACATCCTATGCCGGCTTCCCTAAATATACCAGCTTCTTTAAAAATTACCGGCTTTTCTTAATATATACCGGCTTCCCTAAACACATACCGGCTTCCCTTAATTTACCGACTTAACTAAGCTAGCCACTGCTAGTTATAATTAATAAATTCATAAAATTTCAGGTGCTAATTGATCAAGTTAAAGATCTAAAGCGTGCATACGAGTTCGCGGAGCGCTGCAACGAGCCGGGCGTGTGGTCGCAGCTGGCCAAGGCGCAGCTGCAGCAGGGGCTCGTCAAGGAGGCCATCGACTCGTACATCAAGGCAGACGACCCCTCCGCATACATGGACGTGGTCGATACGGCCACTAAGCAACAGTCGTGGGAGGATCTTGTGCGGTATTTACAGGTCAATATTGATTATTTTATTTTTGGGAAATAATAAAGAATTATTTATTCGCTCTGGTATAATAAAGCGTGGCGTTGAGTTTCACCACTTAAGACGTAATATGTCGAATTGGGACGGAAAGCGGCGATGGAAGTTCTCTTTGACCACTCTGTTAAAGCTGCTTTTTGTGTATATGCATTTTTGTGTATATGTAATCAGCATTCAATTCGTTTTAATTTGTAAAAAGTATAATCTATACAATTTAAATATTTTATTGTTACACAATATTATTATCACTTTAATAGTATAAATTTATAGGCCTATAAATTTTTTTACCGATATATATGTTTTTTACTTTAAAATACTTTATTATATTTTTTTTCAATGGCATTCAGATGGCACGCAAGAAAGCCCGCGAGTCATACATCGAGTCGGAGCTGATATACGCGTACGCGCGCACCGGCCGCCTCGCCGACCTCGAGGAGTTCATATCGGGGCCCAACCACGCAGACATACAGAAGATCGGTGATCGCTGCTCTGACGATAAAATGTATAATGCAGCCAAATTGTTGTACAACAATGTTAGCAATTTCGCCCGCTTGGCTATCACATTGGTGCACTTGAAGGAATTCCAAGGTATGTTGTTTTTTTTTATTTTTATATAGTTACGTTTACGCTTTATTCCGCGAAAAAGGTCTATCCTTTTTTCAGAACAGAATCAAGTGTCAAAACATTCTTCTCTTCCGCCTTATTTAGATACATTAAATGTTGAGTAGCTGAACTTAATGTAGCGCTTTGTCTTACCAGAGTGGTGAAGTGAAAATAATTTAAATATAATCATTTTCCTTAGTGGAAATTGAACCCACCACCACCTCCGGTTACAGTTCGACGCCATAGGGCAATGTTGGTCTTGTGGGTTAAAGCGTGTAATCAAAAAAAAAAGGAATAGTTAATGCTAATTCCAAAAGCTTTGTGAATATGAATAAAGCGATCTTCGATTGTATTTTGTTTCTAAAAAAACAGTGTTTGAAATTTATAATTAAAGGTATACGATATTTTTTTAAATTTTGATCGTTTATTCAATCGTGTATTTGTGTTGCAGGTGCGGTGGACAGCGCCCGCAAGGCAAACTCCACTCGTACTTGGAAGGAGGTGTGCTTCGCGTGCGTCGACGCGGGAGAGTTCCGCCTCGCGCAGATGTGTGGCCTGCACATCGTGGTGCACGCTGATGAACTAGAGGACCTTATTAATTATTATCAGGTATTTTAAAATATTATGTCTTTTCAAATAACAGGAATTTGAAATTTGCTGCCTTATTATATGTTGATGATAATTACTATCTCTACTGTTGTAAACTGAAAAATGGAGTTGTATCTTTTAGTATATATCCATATGTGCACCTCAATGAATGCAGGTGAAGATATTAAAAAATACTATTTTGGAAAGCAATAAAAATAGATAAATAACAAAGAAACCAAATAATTTAATTCTTAAGTACAAAAAATTTTCGAAACAACTCAATATATATTTTTAACAACGTAATATATTTTCTTTTATAGGATCGTGGTCACTTCGACGAGTTGATCAGTTTACTAGAAGCAGCCCTCGGCCTGGAGAGAGCTCACATGGGCATGTTCACTGAACTTGCGATACTGTACTCTAAATACAAACCCGCTAAAATGCGAGAGCACTTAGAACTCTTCTGGTCGCGCGTTAACATTCCTAAGGTAATTGTTATATATATTTTAAAAAAGTACATATATAATATGTTCCACAGTTGATAGAATTGGCGGAAGCTAAATTATGAGATTATCATTGTACTTATATTTGCTTAGTTTAAACTAAAAATTCCAAACTCTAATATTAAGTATCAAAATCATTGAATGTTAAAAAAATCATTGAATTAATGTGTTTATTTAATATTTTCATAAATGGTATTATTATGATTGCACATAACGCCTGTCGTGGCGCAGAGGCACAAGCGTGCGACTGTAAACGCGACAGGTTGTGGGTTCGATTCCCACTCCAGGAAATGTAAAATTTAGTATTTTCATTTCTTGGGTTTGGTAAAAAGGTAAAGCGCGGCGTTGAGTTCTGCCACTCAACACGCAATGCCTCAATTCGGCGGAAAGTGGGAAACGGAATTGTTGAAAGAGAATGGAGTGCCTTAGTACTAGATTCTCTGGTTCCCTCTGCCTATCTTGCTGTATGCGGGATACAGCGTAAATTATAAAAAAAAAAGAAAAAAAAAATGATTTTACATAATTACACTTATTTAACATTGTGTTGACAGGTGTTGCGCGCGGCGGAACAAGCGCACCTGTGGTCGGAGCTGGTGTTCCTGTACGACAAGTACGAGGAGTACGACAACGCGGCGCTCACCATGATGCAGCACCCCACGGAGGCGTGGCGCGAGGGACACTTCAAGGATATTGTTACTAAGGTATGTCTATTTATTTATATATTATATTACGCATTTGGTGGTAAAATGGTTGTTTTAGTTTTTATTTTTGAGTTTTTAGAAATTTTGTTTTTTAACGTATATTAAATGTTAATTAAAATATCAAGTTAAATACATATTAGTAATAAAGAAAAAAAATCATTTCCTCCATTGGATACTGTTTACCACTGATTTTGCAGGGAAAAATGTATTGTATTCAGTTAGTTTACAAACCTTTTCTTTTTTTTACTTGACAATTTCACATTAGCTCCCTATATTAATACATATACACGCAATATTATATAGTATATTATTAATAAATAATAATTTAAAACACTTCAGGTTGCAAACATGGAGCTCTACTACAAGGCTATCCAGTTCTACTTGGACTACAAGCCTCTGCTCCTCAATGACCTCCTGCTGGTGCTCGCTCCTCGCATGGACCACACCCGCGCAGTCGCCTTCTTCACTAAGGCCGGTCATCTGCAACTCGTCAAAGCTTACCTCCGGTCTGTCCAAAGTCTTAATAATAAGGCTGTCAATGAGGCACTTAACTCGTTGCTCATTGATGAAGAAGATTATCAGGTATTGAAACTTTTTTTTTTTATGTATATTAACTTCACGCTGTATCCCGCATATAGCAGGGTAGGCAGAGGGAACCAGAGAACTTAGTGTTAAGACACTCCATTCTCTTTCAACAAATTCGTTAACCACTTTCCGCCAGATTGAGGCATTGCGTGTTGAGTGGCGGAACTCAACGTCGCGCTTTGCCTTGTTACCAAACCCAGAATATGAAAATACTTCATTTCCTGGAGTGGGAATCGAACCCACAACCTGTCGCTTTACAGTTGGACACTTATGCCTCTGCGCCACGATAGGCGTTCGACTTTTTGATTGATTTATATTTTTGGATCTGCTTTAGATTTCGCTTTTATATCTTATAATATATTTTTGTTTGTTTTGTTTTACTTAAAACTAATATTCAATCTTTACAGGGTCTACGAACTTCGATAGATGCTTTCGACAACTTCGACACTATTGCGCTGGCGCAACAATTAGAGAAACACGAACTTACCGAATTTAGACGAATTGCTGCCTACTTATACAAAGGTATTTCATCAATAGATGTGCTATTGAAGAAACTATAAAAAAATGAAACGTTAATACTTTTTAATTACAATTTAATTAAATTTAAACATAATAACGCCTGTCGTGGTGCAGAGGCGACAAGCGTGCGACTGAAAACGCAACAGGTTGTGGGTTCGATTCCCACTGCAGGAAATGTAAAATTTAGTATTTTCATTTCTTAGGTTTGTTAACAAGGCAAAGTGCGGCGTTGTGTTACGCCACTCAACACGCAATGCCTCAATTTGGCGGAAAGTGGGGAACGGAAATGTTGAAAGAGAATGGAGTGTCTTAACACTAGATTCTCTGGTTACCTCTGCCTACTCCGCTATATACGGGATACAGCGTGGAGTAAAAAAAAAAAAAATAATTTGATGCTAGGTAACAACCGATGGAAGCAAAGTGTGGAGCTATGCAAAAAGGATGCGTTGTACGCCGACGCCATGGAGTACGCGGCGGAGTCGCGCCAGCCAGAGGTGGCGGAGGAGCTGCTCGACTGGTTCCTGGAGCGCAATAACTATGAATGCTTCTCTGCTTGCTTATACCAGGTTGGTGGGATTTTATGGGATTTTCTACAATCATAATGTGTATATGGATGTACAAAGAGTGTAATGACTGACGATGCGAAAGAAATATGTAGGGAATGTAGCGTTTGGAGTTCCTTTCTCTCTGACCCCGCTAGGCATAAAGAGGCAAAAAATATAAAGTAGCGGCATTCCGGGAGTGCCGATAGAAGTGAAATTTTCAACAATTATTATGTGTATTTAGAATACTTCGAATTTTGAATACTTTGAAATTGTACTTGAATCCTTTGAATCTTTACATATTATGTAGCCTTAGTTACCTCGACAATAATAGTATATACACAATGTATGTATTATATATACTTATAAGCAGATGTATTGGTTATTGTTGTTAGGTGATGCAAATATAAAGGTTTTTTCTCATCTCAAATAATTAAACTAAAATAGTTAGACTGTATTATCATAATATAAATAATTTGTATTTCTTTTAGTGCTACGACCTTTTGAAACCTGATGTAGTTATTGAATTGGCATGGAGACACAATATCATGGACTTTGCCATGCCTTTCCTCATCCAAACTGTTCGTGAACTAACGACGAAAGTAGAGAAGCTTGAGGAAGCCGATGCCAAACGAAGCACAGAGAGTGCGGAACAAGAAGCTAAGCCAGCTATGATAATGGAACCACAGCTTATGCTCACTGCTGGTAGGTTCTTTGTGACTAGTTAGTTACACAGTTAATACACTGTTGAATAATTGTATTATGAATGGAAAGTGCAAAACGTGCGGAAAATTATCTTCTCATGACATGGATGTTTTGTTTACCTATTCAGCCACATTTTACAAATTGATGTTATTTCATACAATTTTTCAATGTAATCGTTTCCACAGGACCATCGATGCCGTACGGAGGCGTGCCGGCGCAGGCGTCGCCCTACGCGTACGCGGCGCAGGCGCCGTCCCCCGCGCCCTACCACGGCTACGGCATGTAGGGAACCGCCGCCCCTGCCTGGGGGTCCTTCGCGCACTTCTGAGCGACGTGCCGCACGCGACGCGCCCGCACGCCGACACCCATACAAATACCAACCACCTATAGTGTACATATTACTGTGCTTATAACTTATGAATCGTATTATAAATTAGACACTGATTAGAGTATTTACAGTTTTACCAGTGAACTCCCAGAAGCGTGGACGTCGGCGTGTCGCAGCGTTACAGTTGTTAAAAGCGGAACTCTCTGCATTTTCGAATTCAACTGTCATTTTCGTTGTTGAGGTCAAACTTATGAAATAGTTTAGATTTTTTACATAACGGGTTTACGTTTGTAAGCAACATGGCCTAATTGAGTTTTTTGGTCATTATAAGTATTCATCGAAAATGCACTGAGATCAATATATATAAAGGCAAAAATCGTATTAAAATTCTATAGCTCTCGTTACAGTACACTTTCGAAGTAGAAACTTGTTAATATACATTCATCGTTGATGTTACTAGAGATTCAATCGCCTGGTCGCAACCGTTTAGCATTATATTCTCGTTATGCTAGTCGAATTAGTTAGGCCAAGTGAATTGAATCTCTAACATATAGATATCTCCATATATAGCGTGCTCATCATCTTGATAAGCTTACCATAGTAGTCTGAAATATGACATCCCCTTTCATATATATACCAGATATTGATAAAATCGCTCTTAAATTATTGATACTGCTCCCTCTTTATCATATTTAAAATCATTCATCATTTAAAGTATATGAAACGTATAGGGAAGTTATATATATAATAATTATGTTTTCGCTACTGTTATTCGAGCAGCTGTAACCAAATTTTAGATTTGTCAGAGCTTAGATGTACCGCTAGGTGCATAGATAAAATATTGAACGTTTGTGTACACTGTGGTTATTTATCGCGACATTGTCGCTTGAAAAACAATTAGCTATTAAAATTATTATATTACTATCCGATACATGAGAAAATTATGTAAAATTGTAAACAATATAATAAATCATATAGATGTTCAATAATTAACATTTTATTAGATAAATAAATATTTTAAGAGAATATTCAAAAGTTAAAAGCTTGGTTTCTATAGTTTTGTTACAAACAGTGCAATAATTGGTTGAGTAAAAGCTATCATAATTGTTTGATAACCGAGTCACCCATATAATTTTATGTACAAAATTAAAATGTTCATTTGAAATTATTATTGTTATATGTATATAATGCTTTCGATATGGCAATTATGGCGTAGAGGACGTTGAAAATGATAAAAATGTTTAAATTGCAAATTTACGGTAATAAATGGCAACAGTAGGTAGGTTTAGATTTAGTTTAGGCGGAGATAGTGGTATGTTATTATTATTTTTTAATTAATATTATTATTATGTTTGCGAGCGTGTGCGAGTTTGTATCAGTCACGCGTGCTGCTTGCGTTGCGTCTTATATCACACCTTGGTATGCCTTCACTAGATAATACTTAAGAATATTACTTATAGTTTAACCGGCTGCCCTGGAGAGAGCCATTCGTTATTTTGTATCTCATCATTCATTTTTATCGAGATTATTATAATTCTATGAAAACATTTTCATGAAAATTGTTAACTCCACATACTGTTATATTGTTCGTAACAATGTGATCACGAGTTATTGATATAATTTGATTAATTATTATAAAATAATCATTTAAATCATTCCTGTCATTGAAAAAAAAATTAATTATGTTTATTTTTCTTAATAAAGCAAATGATAACAAAGTAAGCCAGAAAATTTTAATTAATACATTATTAGTATTGTATTTATTCATGTATAATACTATTTCACTGAATTTTATTATTGTAAGATTATATGATATGAATAAAAATAAGTGTTTCTTTGGAATAACCTTATCTCATACAATACAGGGTATTATATCGTAAAAAGAAAAAAAAATACAACGCCTGTCGTGGCGCAGAGGCACAGACGTGCGACTGTAAACGCGACGGGTTGTGGGTTCGATTCCCACTCCAGAAAATGTTAGTCTTTTCATTTCCTGGCTTTGGTAACAAGGCAAAGTGCGGCGTTGAGTTCCGCCATTCAGCACGCAATGCCTCAATTCGGCGGAAAGTGGGGAACAGAATTGTTGCAAGAGAACGGAGTGTCTTAATACTAGGTTCTCAGGTTCCCTCTGCCTACCCTGCTATATGCGGGATACAGCGTGAAGTTAAAATTAAAATAGTGGATGAAAATGGTGGGTTGAAACTTTAATCTCATTAAGAGGCTTAAGACAATAATTAAAAAATTAACTATCAATTCTATACGCATATTCAAGATACAGCAGGGTAAATAGAGAATGTAGTGAACTAGAACACTCGGGTTTTCTCTTTCCGTTCATTAATCAGTATATACGCTTTGGAATGACATGTTATTAAAAATGTATTAAAATTATGCAATATATTCATATTGCATGTTCCAATAAATAGCATTTACAATGATAGTTATGAAGTTATTTCTTTTAATATTTAAGCTAGCTATAATGAATAGTTGGATCACTTCCATGAATAGCACAGATAAAGATACTTTTACATAATTATTATCACAAGCGAATGTCACGTTGTAAGAGGCATTATCACGTCACATCTGACAAGTGACAACAGTCAAGTGTCAACAGTTATTGTGAAAACGTCTAGATATATAAAGTATTATGACCTATAAACGCAAAAAGTATCATCATGGTGACACTCATCTAAAAAAACGTTGGAGAGTACGGAATAGAAAGAAAGATCTCGATGAAATTGATGAGGACATAAAAGAAGGTATAGTGATAGTTCATGTTTTAAAGTCACATGTGATTAAATTTAAGGTTATACTACATGTTATATTACACATGACTATTAACTTATTATTTATTTACAGAAAATGCCGATAAGTTGCTTAACCAAGCTGTAGATCTTGATTTGCCAGGCGCTGCACAACATTATTGTTTACATTGTGCGCGATATTTTATTGATAATCATGCACTTTTAGAGCATTTTAAAACTAAGGTGCATAAAAGAAGATTAAAAGCGCTAGAATTAGAACCATACAGTGTAGAAGAATCTGAAAGAGCAGCTGGACATGGTAACTTTAAACTTCCTAACAAAAGGAAGATAGTTACACAGAACTCGGAAAATACAGATATAACTGATAGGGATAGTGAAGTTTTAGAAGAAAGTCCAAATAAAAAGAAAAAAATTGAAGATAATGCTACGTAAAACATATTATAATTTTTTTACCAATGGTATACTATTAAGAAGATATTCAGCACTATTTATGAATGGTCCTAAGGCAACTGAAAATTTTCTTTTTGTAACCCCTTACATAGACTTTCATGAGCAAATAAAGTACAAAGATGTCATAAAGACTGAATTACAAAAGAGACAAACTTGTTTAGATTTACAAAAGTTAGAGAATCTTTGGAATGTATATGACACTTTAAAAAACAAAAGAAATGAACTTGATAGGAAAAAGTCAACCACTGCTAAGGAATTAAGTGAATTACTCCAGAAAAAGGAACAGGGAGATCACACAGAAAAATTAAAAATACAATTAAATTTATTGAAAGAAAACATTCAAAAATTAAAAGTTCCATTATGGTCAGCAGAAGAAGCTGCTATAGTAGAATATCTTAAATTACCTAACAAACTGCACAAACTGACACCTGATGATACCAATCACATCATTCATACACACAGCACACTACCATCCAATGATAAAGATCATCTTGTAATTGGCAAAAAATATGACTTGATTAATTTTGTCAAAAATGAAAATTATTACCTTAAAGGGGATGCTGCCATATTTGAATTAGGTGTTAAATTTTATCTAAGTAACATATTGAAGCAACATAATTTTACTCAGTTTTCTAATCCTGATTTTGCTAAGAGTTTAGTGATTGAAGGTTGTGGTGAAGATCACACAAACTCAGATTCAACTTTTATACTTCATAGCAATGAAGATTCTAAGCCCAATATAGACAGCAGACTCCATTTAACTGGAGGTAGTTCATTATACTCTTTCTTGGCTTATCATACTAAAAATGTTTTGCATAATAAAGTATTTCCATTAAAATATTTCTCCATGGGAAGGCAGTATGTGCCTTCAGCAACAGAAGAAGACAGCTTGTTTCATGTCAGCCAGAGTTCTGCTGTACAAATATTTGTTGTTACCAAAAATGTTATAGAACTTGATGATTTGCTAAATAATGTAATTCAAATGGTTAAAATGATATATAACCAATTTGGCTACCATTACCGTTTGGCCTTCATGCCAGCTAACAAATTAAAAACATGGGAATCACTAAAATTAGTAATTGAAATGTATTCCAGTTCTTTAAAAACCTATGTTGAAGTGGGAAATATTTCTGTAAGTGGTGATTTTATAAGTAAAAGGCTCATGTTTACTTATAGTGAAGACAAACAAAACAAATTTCCATATATATTTTCAGGGACTATTGTGAATGTTCCAAGACTTTTAGCGTGTGTTTTGGAACAAGATAGTGATTTTGTTCTGCCGGAACCATTTAAAGTAGAGAATTGGTCTACTAAAATAAGCATATAGTACGCTATGAACTTAAAAACATCTAACAATTACATACAACTTCCACAGTGGGTGACAATTTTGTCTACTAGTTACATACATTATAATTTAGATATGGTTTTTCAAATACATTTTTTTTGTTGATATTATACATAGCATAACATTCATTACAGAAACTTTAAATGTTCATTTAAAGCATATTTTGGGGTTTTATCAATTGAATATATTATTTTTATATTCATCTGTGTACCTCTTTTAGCAGCAATAAAAATAAGTATTTTGACTAAATGTATAATTACAACTTGATTAAATTTTAAATTCAAATTCATTTCTTTCCCAATTAGGCTCTTCTATATTAATTGGTGATTTCATAGTTATTTCAATTAAATCCACATGTCCCGCTTTTGTAATAAGTAAGATTGTATGTGTTCTGAAAAATAATGTAATGGATTAAGTAAACTTATTGTTCTTTGTGAATAGATTTCATGTCTTTTTTTTAATATACCTTGTTCCATAGTTCCCGTCAGGTATTTTCACAAAAATTGAACTTAATTGTTTATATATATTTGGTTGTCGACTTTCCAACTGAGGATCAGGCAAATTTCTAAAATATAATGTATTTAAAGTATTTCTATTATTTAAAGAATGGAAAAGGAAAATCATTACAAAAATATGTATAAATACCTGTGTTCATTTTTTAGTAATTTTAATAATTCTTCTATCAATATATCCTTAGTATTTACTTTATTAAATCTAGAACATATATCTCTAAGAAGATTTTTTCCATATTCCACTTTTTCTAAAGTATTGTCTGGAAGGCTATTTCCAAATCCTAAATATAGATCAGACCAATGAGTAATTGTATTTGTTACATTAGTATATGATTTTATTATAGGTGTTGGAACCCTGAAAATTTTCATAAATATACACCTGTCTGTATATAGCTTCTTTTTCTAAATGATTTTTTATTAGTATACTAGTTTCTTACCCAAATTCAATAGATAAAAATAAAAAATCATTAAAATCTTTACAGTATTGTTCTATTGTTTTAATATACTCTGGTAAAATTATGTCAGATTTTACAAAATCTTCAACTATTTTTCCTCTACCTGTGAAAAATGTATGAAGAAAATTAGTCATATTATTTCAATTTGCCTTGTTAAAAGCAAGAAGATAATGATGTATTCAATTACTCTTTGCTTTCTCCTTTTTTTCTCCAGGAATATTTAATAAAAGACCTATTTTTTTTCGTGTTGTGGCTACAGCTAGCCATGTGCCTCCTTCACAACCAGATTCCAAATCACGACCTATTAAAAATACTTAATGAAATAAATATTACAAGAAAAAAAAATAAAGACTATAAATCAAGTAACTTTAACCTCCATAAATGGTAGGGTCTTCTTTCCACGGTCCCATGCATTGTGCAGGTCTGCTATAATATTCATCTCTATTAGATGCTAGTATAAGACTAAACTCACTTTCAACTTCATCGTTTCCATTATAAATAAATGTAATACACATTGTATATGGTGTAATATCAAAAGCCTAAATAGTAGATTAATAATTTTCTTATTATATATGTTCAGTGTCGTGAAGACTACAATACTTAAAAACAATACTTAAAACATTTAAATAGAAATTTGTCTTTAAATAAGCAAATAATATCGTATGTTTAAAATTCTTGCGATAACACTTAACCGATAAGAAATAACTGATAAGAGATAAGGAAAAAACTCTTTGTTATTATTATTAAGTGAAATTAATGAAAAATAAAAACATTTATATATTGATTTATTTTCTGACTTATTCACATTCTAACAGCTGTTTTTTTAAACCACAGATTGAAACATATTATGTAACAAAGTATATCGACTATACTTACTAACTAGAAGTACTATATGTACTTTAAATTTACCGCCAAAAAAAAGTATAAATGACTTAAGCTAGGTCTTTACCAAATATTAATTGCCAACTTTTGTGCTGTTAACCTAATGTGGGGACAAAATTTTCGGTAAATTTAGGCCTCCACCAAACATTTTTTTGCCAGTTTTATTTATTAAATATGAAAGAATCTTCATCTGTGTAAAATTTCAAATTTTTCAGAACGATGAGCTCAATCGTTCTTTATTAAGTGATTAATTTATGAATAAGTAAAAAGTGTGCCAGTAGCTTTCCAACGACAGCGCGAAATGGGACTCAGTGACGCACAATATCGAGGTATATTAAATAATTGGGACGTCAATTAGTTTTTAATTCCACTGGTAGTGTGCACAAGGTTTAGTGTTATTGACAAAAGGTTCATAGAATCTAAAATTAGTAACCTCACCTTAATAATTTGTAAAGTCAAAGTACAATAATTAAGCTGGTCCAACATTTTTAAAAGTTTGCTACGGCATCCAATGCACGCATTACCCGAACGCAGTAACTTTTAAACATATTGTACGAAGCGTAATTTTAATTTTCACCATTGGGCACTACTGTGCCGCATTATACGTTTTAATGCAATAATTGGAAAGCTGTCACAAATAGTTTTATATAATCTGTCCTAAGTACTATTAAAAATAATGGATGTCAAATGTCAAAACTGACTAAAATGTCAATGATAATAGGAGAAAATGTTTTTGCTAATGAATTAATGCCTCAATAATACTTACTTTAATTCATACATTTGAAAACAATATATATGGATACACTACAATACATTTAATATATACCATTAATAAAGTAGCAAAGGGCATTGAAGAAAATGGAGTCCAATATGTCTTTCTTTAGTTTACCTGTAAGTAAAATTAATAAAAATTTTATTTGTTTATTATAATTATATATTTGTATATATACAAAAAATTACAGTAATATTTTTTTAAGTTTGTTGACTCGGAAACTTCAGACCTGGTATTCAATAAGAAGGTTGATGAATGTGACTATGACTTTCAAAGTGAATTACCTTCTCAAAGTGCTTTGCTAGGCACGGATGATGAACTAGCACAATTGCTGACCGCTGATGGTCCATTAGAAGAACCTGACTTAAATGGACCAGCAACTTTACACTGTGAGATTTGTCAAAAAAGATTTGATAATGCCAAAAAGTATTATGGACATTTGAGAGTACATTCTAAAGACAATCTTTGGATTTGTGGTATGTCAATATAGTTGTTAGATTATGATTTTGTACATATTTGTATTTGAATAAATACTGTTGTAAACATATTTTTACATTAAAATTACATACCCTTCTCAAACAGAGTTGTATTTTTACAGATAAATGTCCGAATCAAAAATTTGCTACAAAACAACAGTTAATGAAACATAGTCTCACACATAAGCCACTAGCAAGAGTATGGAAATGTCCACAATGTACCATGGCTTTTGAATCTTTGTGGCGCCTTCAACAACATGTGTTTACTAAACATTTTGATTATAGGTATAAATAATTGAAAATAAGTTTGTTCTGACATATTACATTATATGTATAAATTGAATGACAGGTTTTGTGTTAAAAAATTGCAAGCTTTGGTCGATTTTCCTACATAGATTGAAAGATAGATATGAGTAGACTTTTTTTTTTTTTTTTATACCACGACGGTAGCAACAAGGCACACGGCCCACCTGATGGTAAGTGGTTACCGTGGCCTATGGACGCTTGCAACACCAGGGGCATCACTTACGCGTTGCCGACCCTTCAAAAACCTATTTATTCCCCTTTTGAAGAACCCCATATAAAGATGAAATAAGCATGTTAATAAATCATTGGCAAGTGAAAATAAAAAATATAATAAATAAATAATTGAATCGTAAAACAAGACATATGCATAAGTGATTTTGCAAAGAAATATTTTTATAAATAAATAATTTTTCAGACCTCACAAGTGTGATCAATGTGAAAAATCATTCCAGAAGCCTTCTGATCTTAAAAAGCATAAAGATATACATAATGGTAAATGTTTGTTGATTCATTGTATTTTTGTTTAATAGATAACTTATATTTTTAAATATTATCCCCTAGGTAAGCTAAGCCCGCATTGTAGCTTACACTAGGGACAAAATTTTTGACAACAATTTCATTATACTAAATTATTAATATAGTAAAACATAATTATAGAAATGGACCACTATTTTCTATTAAAGATTTAATAATATATTATTTAAAATATAAAATGTATTAATTAAGAAAAATAAAATGACATTTATGTTACAGATGTAAAAAAACATTGCTGTCCGTGTTGTGAAAGGGAGTTTGGACATAAATCCAATTTGAAGAGGCATATGTTGACTCACACTAATGAGAAACCTTTTAGCTGTACAGGATGCAATAATAGATTTACACAGGTATTTCCCAATACATTATTGTATAGTGTATATTTTGTGTGGTTTAGTGGTGGCGGTTGTGTTGTATGTGTCCAGTTTCTGTACAAATCCTTATCTGAATCTCTGGGATTATGAGGGTCTGAATGTTTTGGTTAACTTGGCACAATTTTACATATTAATAAAAATTTTTTTTATAACTTCTTGCTGTTTCCCGCATATGGCAGGGTAGGCGGAGGGAACTTGAAAACCTAGTGTTAATACACTCCATTCTCTTACAACAATTCTGTTCCCACTTTCTACGGAATTGAGGAAATTAATAAACATTTATTTTAAAATTAAATATTTTATAACTTCAGATAGCTTCCTTGAAGAGACACCAAAAGAACTGCATTCTGTTTTCTAATCACAATGAAATTGAGGATAAAACTCGAAAAAACTACTGCAGAGCTTGTGGGGAGACATTTCAATATAAGAGTGCATTGATAGAACATTGCATAAGGTATGTGTCTATATATTTAATTTTAATATTTTATAAAACCTTGTTCAAATATTTCTTTATATAGAATATTTTTATGAATTACGGTTTTTGGTTGTCTCCTCCAAAAATACTAAATACAAATGTTCAATCTTACATAATTTTATTTGTAAGTTTATTAACATTTTTTTCTTCCAGACAACATAGTACTGCCAATAGCAATGAAGACAAATTACAGATAAGCCAAGTCAACATAGACGCAAACAGAGCTGAAGATAACATAGTGGACGATATACTAGCAGCTGAAGATGATTATATGACATCACAGGCCTTACAAAATTGTAACCCAGCTCTCCCAGATCCCAATACTTATGACAACCTTATGCAAATCGAATTTTTTAAAGATATGAATCAACTTCACATCTTAGATGAAGATGAGGAAGATTTACTATACAACGATATTGATTTTGATTCATTTCATACTAGCAATAATATAAACAGTGATATAGATTATATAAATGATAGACATGGTATTCTATTTGATGATATGTCAACTAAAAATGTGGATCAAGATTTAATGAGTGCTCTATATCAGGTTAAAACTGATTTACCAGATGACATACTTAATGTAGAACCACCAAAACCAGTAGAAAATCAAACTTCTGTTAATGAATGTGCTACTATATTTGAAAGCGATGTGGACTTAGAAGCTAGTACCAATTTGGCGGCCAATTTAAACCAATTGATTGGTGAAAACACAGTGCAGTATATATCTACTGAAGATGATGACATGTTTATTATACGATTGAACAGTGAAATTGATGCAGAACAATTGACGGATATGTTGAATATAGGTGTGGAGGTTGTCAATACAGATAATGATAAAATTGAAGAAAATAATGAATCGTTAGTCAAAAATGAAGTGAGTGATGATGATATGCCCATTGTAATTAAAATTGAAGATATTAGTAAGGGAACAGAGCAAGCAGAAACTTCTAAACAGAATAAGAAAAGCAAGAAACAAGTTCTTTATGTTTGCGCGACTTGTGATAAAATATTTAAGAAGAAAGACAATTACAGATCTCACATAGGTAAATATTTTGATTTTGGTTATCAATATTGCAATTTAAATGTTTGGTTCTAAGCTATTGTATAGGTTTTTTTTATAACTTCACGCTGTATCCCGCATATAGCGGGGTAGGCAGAGGAAACCAGAGAATCTAGTGTTAAGACACTCCATTCTCTTTCAACATTTCCGTTCCCCACTTTCCGCCAAATTGAGGCATTGCGTGTTGAGTGGTGGAACTCAACGCCGCGCTTTGCCTTGTTAAATTAATTAATTAAATCACTAATAAATTAAACAATTAATAAAAACACTGTTATATAGTACTGTATATTTAAGAATAAGTTACATCACCACAAGAGATAGATTACAGGCATAGTAAGGGATATAACATATATTTAAACACAAATCGTGACACATAAACCTAATAAATTACTAGCAACATATAAGCAGATGTCTCATAAAAATTATAGAAATAGTCTGTAATAGACAATCATTTTTTGGTTATTCTTCTTATTAATTTTACATATTGAATGAAATATATCTTTGGATTTATGAATTCTACCATAATTTCAATTTATATTATAAAGATAATTAAAAAAAATCCAACACATTATTTGAGTTGTCAAGTTTTTGTTTTTGGAGTTAACATCGCAATCCTAGAATTATAGGGACCTAATGAAAAAATCATGATTTTGATTTTTTGCCACGAAACGACTTAAGAATGACTTTTTTTAACGACTTTGAATTAAAACAAGAATATACATTACTGTTTAGCGTTGATGTCAAAGGTTACCACTTATAGTGATAATGTCACCTTTGCTCCTTCCTCATTACGTAGATACGATTTTTTTTTATTATTTGTGTTTTTTTTGTTATCCTCGTAAAGTGTATTACGTTTTTATGTATGCAATAAAAACTATCTATCTACATTAAAATATACTTAAAAAAAAGTAAGTTTTTTCAAAAAAGTTAGATATTAAATCTTTATTTGACATTTCTAAAACATGTTGTTTGAAAATGGGTGACTAATTCAAAAGGTGCGATATGCGCAGTGGACGTGAGTGGTGACTAATAAGTAATACGTGTGTTGTGCGCACGCGCACAGCGACGCACAGCGCGGCGCTGCGGCGGCACCGCTGCGGCGCGTGCGGCGCGCGCTTCAGTTACCGGTCGTCGCTGGTGCGGCACGCGCGCCGACACCGCGCCCGCGCCGCGCGCCCGCACGCCTGCGCGCCCTGCCAAAGGTACTACACCGCCGCGTGGATGGTGAGTACTACTACACAAGCCGACAGTTTTCACTTTGATCACTGCTTCCCAGACGTTCGATAATTTTCACTTGTGACTGATGATGCTTCTATTAGGTGATTCTGATTCGGGCGGGAGTGTTGCGGCCTGCGATTTGCTATATTAAGTAGTACCGCTATATAGCGGTACTACTTAATATTATTATTATAAATATATAATAAACTTAATATATATTAAAGCATATTTAATAACTTATAAAAAACAAAATATTAGATATGTATTAAAATTTATAAGCTTATTAAGTACTGCTTCATAAAAAAATATAATAAAAATTAATATTTGACACTATAAAAAATGATATGTTATTGTTTTATTATGTCTGTTTAAGTTAAAAAATCACATCGAGCGTAATCACGAGAAACTGACGCCGTTCGCGTGCGACGCGCACGGATGTACCAGAAAGTTCTATAAGAAGTGCGATCTTGACGTGCATAAGAGGTAAACTTTTTCTCTTTTTTTATTATAATTATTATTCCTTACTATCCGTCGCCATGTGGTTCGTTGACTATTAATACATATATATTTTTATATATTAATTATTAAACATTTCTATTTACGCTTGTCGTGGCGCAGAGGCACAAGCGTGCGACTGTAAACGCGACAGGTTGTAGGTTCGATTCCCACTCCAGGAAATGTAAAATTTTGTATTTTCATTTCTTGAGTTTGGTAACAAGGTTCCGCCACTCAACACGCAATGCCTCAATTCGGCGGAAAGTGGGGAACGGAATTGTTGTAAGAGAACGGAGTGTCTTAACACCAGGTTCTCAGGTTCCCTCTGCCTACCCCGCTATAAGCGGGATACAGCGTGAAGATAAAAAAAAAAAAAGAAAAAAAGAATATTTCTATGTCGCCTATTTTCATGATAATAGCGTGCCACTCTAGGAAATGAAAATTTTAAATAATATTTAGTATTTTCATTTCCTGGGTCTGATAACAAGGTGATGCGCGGCGTTGAGTTACCCCACTCAGCACGCAATGCCGGCGGATACCGGCGGAAAGTGGGGAACGGAATTGTTGAAAGAGAACGGAGTGTCTTAACACTAGTTCTCACGTTCCTTCTGCATACTGCTATATGTGCGATACATCGTTAAGCTAAAATATTTTTAGCTTAACGCTGTATCGCACATATAGTGATATTATAATATTTTCTATATAAATAATTGAAACAGGAACCACACGGGCGAGCGTCCGTACGTGTGCGGCGTGTGCCAGTTCGCGTTCGCGCACGTGTCGCATCTCAGGAGGCATCAGCGACTCGTCGACTGCAAGCGAAGGTACATATCGCTGCTTCTATTTAACACTACCACAAATCAAATAAATCTTAAAATATTAATAGACACGCGCCTTTTAAACTTCGTCTAGATCAGCTACTCTACTACATACTACATACTACACACCGCGATATGAGAAAAAAGTAAAAACGTACGCCTTGATAACAGTCGTTAACCTGGTCATAAATTTACATAACAATTGACTAAAAAAAAAAGAAAAAAAGTCAGTCGGTGAGGATCTCACCATGGTTTTAGGATACAATTAGGTGGTTCTATTTAAGTATGCTGCAAATGTAATAAATAATAAATAAAAAAAAAGAAATAAAAGGCACGGGCAAGTGTGAGCCCGTGGATGTAATTTAATTCATTAAAAAAAAACCATACTACACACCAGTGGCGAGGCGTCTATACAACATGGATCCCACCGCCTTACTTTCTGTAAATGACATTAAATTTTGCGGAAAAATTTGGGAGCGAAATTTTTAAAATACAATTATGAGACAATTAAAAAAAGGAAAATGTCCCCAGGATAATGTGGAGCTTAAATTGTAATTCACGTTTGCAAAAAAAAGTCAAGATAGGTGTGAGAGTTAAAAAAAATGTCGCCAGAAAAATGTTGGGTATAAATCGCAAAAAACAAGCTCTGACATCTAAAATCACTTTAAAAAAAGATCATCACCAAAATTCGATAGTGAAATTACTAAATAATGTACATCATATATATACCGGCATCCCTACATATACCGGCTTCTCTAAAGAATAACTGCTTCCCTAAATATACGAGTATGTTCCGATTTCCCAATATATATGTACCGGCTTCTCTAAATTTTCCGAATTTTTCTCTAAACTTACCTAATTAAAACTTTCATCTCTCGCCACTGATACACACATAAATGGTGTCTTAGCAAAGTTGCTCATCATAATGGACACTTGCTTCTCATACTTACTTAGCTTCACGCTTATATATCTTATATATATATATAATAAAATGACCTCTTCATAATATTTTTCGGTGGTGACGTGGTGGTGGTAAATGGAAATAATTTGATAAGAACCATAATAAACGCTTTACTTAACTTTAACTGATTTTTTTTACTTTTCAGGCTTGAAAAACGACATAAACCGGAACAGGAAATAATTAAGAACTAAAAAAAAACTATAATTTCATTTATGTGTTTTTATTTAAATTTTATAAAAGGCACTTATTACATTGATTGATATATGATTGGATGCTAAAAACTTATTTTATAAAAAGCGCGATACAACTTACAAAATTACTTTATATAATAATTATAAATAAGTACAAATTATTTTACATTTTTTTTCTATTTTATTGTTCATTTTGACACTTTTCTGTCATTGTAAAAAGAAAGTTCTTGTCTTGTCTTGTCTTAACAATTGGCTGCATAAGGGTGAAAAATATTAATATAGTAGAAATCTTTCATTAATATACGGAGTTACTGGACGAATTTGAACACACTCAGAGATGTTCATTAGGATTTAATCATCATTAAAATGTCAAATACTTGTATGCTGTTGATATAACTATCATTCTAAGAGCTCATCAGACAAGTTTTTTTTAATATTAACCATAATCTAAGATAGAACCTCTTTGAAAACAAAATAAATGCATAAATTTAGGAAAAAAGTATAATATAATTATTTTACATTTTTTTTTAATTTTATTATTCATTTTCACATTTTTCTGTCATTGTAAAAAGAAAGTTCTTGTCTTGTCTTGTCTTAACAATTGGCTGCATAAAGATGAAAAATATTAATATAGTAGAAATCTTTCATTAATATACGGTTACTGGACGAATATGAAGGAAAGTCAGTTTTTTTTCTTTTTTTTTTCAACTTCACGCTGTATCGCATATAGCAGGGTAGGCAGAGAAAACTAACCTAGTGTTAAGACACTACATTCTCTTTTAACAATTCCGTTCCCCACTTTCCGCCGAATTGAGGCATTGCGTGTTGAGTGGCGGAACTCAACGCCGCGCTTTGCCTTGTTGTCCAAAATCTATTTAGAAGAAACAAATTCTTACAAGTATTATAAAATGTGAAGACATACAAATAGGAATTACCACTTTTGATTTTATAATTACAAAATAATAAACTATAAGTGATGTCGTTCTCCTTAATAATGTAATAATAAATATTTCACTTAAATGATGAATTATACTAAGCATATAACGAAACTAACATCATTTTAAATTCATTCATATTACCGTACCAGGCGTGAATAAGTTGACAAATCGAAAATGTGGACTTTTCAGGAGATTCTTAAGTTTTATTATATCGTTGGCAAATTGACAAAGGGACGTATCTGCAAATTTTGATATTTTGAGATAACTTCATTAAAGGTACCACTAGACTCGTCTCTATGAAGTTATGGGAACCCCCGAGCGTTTACTTCCTTCGAAACGCAAAGTGAAGCCGTGACCAAAGGACGTATCTGCCAGAGTTGCAGTTCCCGCAATGACAAAAGGATTTTTGATCAGTAATATCTCGAAACAACCAATTTGCAGATACGTCCCTTTGTCAATTTGCCAACGATATATTCTATATTCGGGCGATTTTTTAGATTTTGTCCTTTTCTGCTTCATATGGCCCAAAATCTTTGACACTTGGTAAAATAAAACGTGTTCCTATGAAAGTAGGTGTACCACAAAACATATATGTGAAATGCCTATCTCACCTACCTTCATAGTGGTACACCTACTTTCATCGGAATACTAAAATTTTGGGCCATATCCAACATTTTGTATCGAAAGTTTTTGGCCATATGAATCAGGTGAAGAATGAAACCTTGAAGAAATACCCATTTAATGTTATTCAATTTTTCTTATTTGTCAACCTACGCCTCGTAGAGATATCAAAAATTCATAATATACATACAAATCTATAAATGGTTATTCATTAATTTTTATTTTTTGAAGATAAAAAAACCAAAAAATTACCACAACAAGACTAAAACTTTTAATAAAGTTGAATTTAGACAGTATAAATTTTGAAAAGATTCAGTCATTATATAACTAAAACCAATACCCTGTAAATACTTAAATAGATTGAAATATAATTGAAATTATAGTTATACTATATAAAAATATATAATTAATTGTGTTTTTCTAATCTACTAATTAAGGATCCCACAACATGGTTTAGTTGTTAAATTATAAAAATACATATTTATAAAAATATAAATTATATATATATATATATCTTTAATAATTAAATTATATAAATATAAAAAAATAATATAAATATATAAAAAAATATTATAACTTACATTTACTATTTCTTCTTAGAAGAGGCATTTTTTCGATTTCTTGCTAATCTTGACTTTCATTAGTTTAGATATATTTTTCCTATACGAACAGAACGTATATAACTACACTCAGAGATGTTCATTAAGATTTAATCATCATTAAAATGTTGATATAACTATCATTTTAAGAGCTCATCGGACAAGTTTTTTTAATATTAACCATAATCTAAGATAGAACCCCTTTAAAAACAAAATAAATATATTAATTTAGAAAAAAGTATAATAAAGTTATATTTACATTACGTTTCTTTTTGTGATGAGAAGTTAAATATTTTAATCTTTCAAACATATTTAATTTGTTTCTTTTACTTTTTATTCAAAGTACACTTATATATGAAAAAATTGCGACTTTCGGTTAACATTAACCCACTTCATATTTAACTGAATTAAAAAAAAAAATACTTTAAGCACAAAGTTTTATATAAATATATGCAAAGGCATGGCCTTTAGCCGATTTATTCCTCGATGTCATATTATGCTTATATTACCTTAATATAACAGGAATAATCCTTATAAAAAAAAAAAAAAACTATTTTAACCAGATTAATCAATCGTCCACATTTTGGTATTCAAAAATATATTTTAGAAAATGACGTTTCAAACATTTTATAGTTGCGATTACAGATAAGTTGTAACCTGGTTGAAATTGTTTTATATATGATGTGTAAATATCGCTAAAACCATAGATTTTATTGAGTAATAATTATAATAGTACTCTCTTACATGTTTTCCTTTTCTTTTTCTTCCTCATTCTCTTCTTTCTCCTTTTCCTGCATAATTTCCATGAACGCTTTAATGCCGTTCGGATTGTTTATCAAGCTATGTACATTGTGGTGATTATTTCCCAACTAAAACAAATATTTATACTTTAAATTGGTAAAATATTTTCCAAAAATTTTGTTCTCTCTTTTTTTTTAACTTCGCGCTATATCCCGCATATAGCAGGCAGAGGGAACCAGAGAATCTAGTGTTAAGACACTTCATTCTCTTTCAACAATTCCGTTCTCCATTTTCCGCTAAATTGAGGCATTGCGTGTTTAGTGGCGGAACTCAATGCCGCGCTTTGCGTTGTAAATCCAAGAAACGAAAATACTAAATTTTACATTTCCTAGAGTGGGAATCGAACCCACAACCTGTCGTTTTTACAGTAGCACGCTTGAGCCTCTACACCACGACGGGCGTCATCAATCAAACTTTGTTCTCTGTTTTTCAAAAATTGTGCGGACAAAAAAAAGACTATGAATAATTTGGCATAGGTTCTAAAAGATTAAAGAGGAAGTGCAGAAAGCAATATATTTCATATTAATGTATTAGGAATAAATTAAAGTAATAAAGTAAACGTTACACACACAACTATTCGTTTGACACTGTTATGCATGTGCGTGTTTGAGGAGATCAATTAAAGTCGACGGTCGGGTAAGCACTGATTTTATTTCCAGGTATGCACGGTATTTATAATTTTAGAGGAACCAATCACAATCATCTTTTATTATTCACATACTAAATGTACTCCAATCAGCGTTGACCTTTTTCACACTAATTCTACGCCAATCACACGCTGCCGCGTTGCGCGCTTAGTTTTGTTGTGCACCCCACAAAACTTTCATATAAAATGACGAATATGTAGCTAAGACAATGCTTTGTAGCATGTCTATAATTAATGTGTGTGTGTGTGTCTGTGTGTACTCACGTATCTGGCGACCCACTTGGACAGTCTGTGCGTGTTGTGTGGGAGTGCGTAGCGCGCGTCCAGCAGCAGCACGGCGCCCCAGTCGCGCGCGTGCCGCACGCTGCGACCCACCGCTTGGTTCAGAGCTCTGAACCAATTAAAACTATTTCATTTTTTTTGTTTATGAAAAGGACAAGGCAAACGAGCGTTCGGGTCACCTAAAGGTAAGTGATCCCCGTCGCCCACGTCCCGTGTAACACCAGAGGAGCTACAGGTGCGTGCCTTTGAGGTGGGAGTTGGCGCGCTTTTTGAAGGTACCCATTTAAAATATTGAAGTCGCGTAACCTTTTCGATTTTTATTTTAAAAATGACAGAAGCCAGTAATTCATGTAATATAAAAAAAGTATTTTAGAAAATTGTATTGAAGAAAAAACGAAAAATAGTTTTATCTTCCCTTTGAACAATGCTAGTATCGTTACATTGTTTAACATGTAAGTAATATAAAACAACTCTCCATACCGATTAGGGCTTCTCATGAAAATATATTATCAACCTGTGTGCCAGGTGGAAATTAAATACCAAGTAAATACAAAAAAAAAAACTAAAATTTATAAGAAATACAACTTTTGTTTCGTGTAAATTATCGATACATTTTCAATAACCCGTCTGCCACAACACTAGCACATTCCTCAAATCGCGCACGGACTATATCAAGACATTCCGTTCTTCACGCACCAACCGAATTCGAAACATTACGTGTTGAAAGTTTAAGAAATGAAAATAATTTAAATTAAATTTTTACTCTGGATGGGAATCGAACCCACAAATCTCATATACAAGACGATGTCCCACCGGCCACTATAGCCCCTAACTAAATAAAATTAACACACTATTCATCGTATCCGCGAAGTATCAATTACAAATTACCTTAAACATAAACTATCCCCATGTTGTGGTTCGAACTCGTGAATATTATACCAGTTCTCACTGTGCTGTTATGGCCATGTTATATGTATATTAATCAACTTAAAAAAAAAACTTTAAAGATATGCTTTAGCATATCTAACAACAATTTTCAATATATATGTAAATAGAATATAATATTCTATTCATATATATTGTCAAAAAAGTTGAAAGCTGGTTCACTAAAATTTAAATAAAATAAATCAAACACAATACCTAAATGCTTGCACGCAGTACCACTCGTCACCGGACAAAAGGTTCATTTTTGCTTTGTTTCTATCATTATATTTCATTTTTTGCAATACAGCGTGGTTCATCTTATTTGGAAACGGTAGACCCACCTTGATTAAAAAAATATATGTTATTAAGGGAAAATAAGAATAGATTAGGTTATTTAAATCTTCTTATTCTTAAGGAATAACAACGATACAGAGAACTACAATAAAAATAACGCCTGTCGTGGCGCAGAGGCACAAGCGTGCGACTGTAAACGCGACAGGTTGTGGGTTCGATTTCCACTCCAGGAAATGTAAAATTTAGTATTTTCATTTCTTGGGTTTGGTAACAAGACAAAGCGCGGCGTTGAGTTCCGCCACTCAACCCGCAACGCCTCAATTCGGCGAAAAGTGGGGAACGGAATTGTTGAAAGAGAATGGAGTGTCTTAACACTAGGTTCTCTGGTTTACCTGGCCTACCCTGCTATATGCGGGAGACAACATGAAGTTCAAAAAAAAATAAATTAATATTTGTGTTTTCTTCGCTCTGGTAACAAGGCAAATCGCGGAGTTCCGCCATTCAGCACGTAATGCCTCAATTCGGCGGAAAGTATGGAACGGAAATGTTAAAAGAGAACGGAGTGTCTCAACACTAGGTTCTCAGGTCTCCTTTTCCTACCCTGCAATATGCCGGATAAAGCGTGAAGCTAAAAAAAGTATTTTCATTTTGTCGCTCTGGTAACGGCGTAGAGTTCCGCCATTATCTATTTATTCCCGCAATACCATAATTTGGCGGAAAGTGAAGAACGGAACCAGACACAATGAGTAGTACCAGGACGACAGCGCGCGCCTGGCGGTCGCGGAAGTCGACGCCCTCCGCCGCCTTGCCGCGGTACACCGCCAGCAGCAGCGCGCCGCCCCCGCGCCCCGCACCCGCCTCCGCCTCCGCCGCCGCCGTGTACGCCTTAAATACAATGCATATCATACATATTATTATTTTTATTTTTTATTTATTTATTTTTTTATTACATTTGTTTACAGTACATAGTATGTACTGTACATTCCAAAAGTTATGTTCCACATAAATAGCAGGAAAACCGCTAGAATGTCAGGTTTTGTGAGTCTTTGGATAATACATACTATTTTTTTTTGATTAAGTCATATTAATTAGTTTGATAAATAAATAACAATTGTAACTTAATAATACAATTATTAATATATGATTGTAAAACATGTTTGTAAAACATATACCTATATTATACAAAATATAGGTACAATAAAATATTTTTTAATTTTTAAGCAACTAAAAATATGTTACTATTCCAACTTATTTACCTTCATAACTTTTTCGTGGTCTCTGACATTATTTGCTTCTTGGAAAATCTGTTTATATTGTAGCAATTCATCCCACAAACGGCATGTTTTCCATCTTAAATCAAAATATATAAGATATAGAAATATTATTATTTTTCGATTATTACATTGATGAATCGATTATAGTTATTAATTTGGCTTCTATTTTAATAATGCTTAATAAATAAAGAGTTTAATGTATTTAAGAAATCATTCGAAAACGTAACACAAAACTTTATATATATTCGCGTTTCTCCACATTATTATATGTCATCTTTTGTGTGTTTCCCGTTCGCACTCACATAATGCTAAAAACAATAAAAATATTCCAAATTACTCATAGACGAGCGCGTTGAGCACGGGGTAGGAGGGCAGGAAGCAGAGCACGCCGTGCGGCGTGACGGCGCACACGCGCGCGAGCACGCGCCCCGCCGCGCGCGCCGCGCCCCCCGCGCCCGCCTGCCGCAGCGCGCCCGCCGTGCACTGCAGCGCGCGCCCGCCTGCGGACTCCGACGTCAGCGACCCCACCCACACCTGCGCGCCGCCGGTAGCGTTAGGGGACCCGGACATATGTAGGGAAACCGGTATAGGATATTAAGTTTTGTACCAATTTCACTATCGAAATTTGCTGATGATCACTTTTTTACGTGGTTTCAGATTGTCAGAGCTTGTCTTTTTTGCTATTTTAGACCCAAAATGTTTCACTTAGTTGTTACCTTGTTACCTTGTTTTTTTTGCAAACTCTATTACAATTTCTCTGGCATCCCTTTCTTTTAGGTCTTACTTTTTGTAAGTTTTCAAGCTTTTTTTTTGCAAAATTGCTTCCTAATTTTTTCCAGAAAATTTATTGTCATTTACATGGACATCCATGGTCCATGTTATATGGACATCTCGCAATTGGTAGGCAAAAAGAATCTAGTATCCACGCACTCC
The DNA here is from genome assembly GCA_033558755.1 of Philaethria dido. Classification (NCBI taxonomy): domain Eukaryota; kingdom Metazoa; phylum Arthropoda; class Insecta; order Lepidoptera; family Nymphalidae; genus Philaethria; species Philaethria dido. The sequence continues at coordinate 110,894 of JAKGSA010000589.1, forward strand.
GTTGTCTCGGATTCTCGGAGTTCAACGCTGCACTTTTATTTTACCAAAATAAGATATTCAAAATAGTTTACTGTCTTTTAATTTTTGTAAAATGACAAGAAAAATCATCTAAAGGGATACACATACTACCATGATCATGACCGTGACGTCTATGTTTATATAAAATGACATACGTTGACGCGTCAACTGGGACACTCGTAATAACTTACTCTTTCTTTGGGTATAATGTGATCCTCTATGGCCTTTATGTCGAAGGTGGTAGCGAGTTCAGAGTTGAGGCTCGTGACAGGAGACAGCGTGCCGGACGCGAGCACCACGCTGCGCGCGGACGACAGCTGCGAGAATATCACTGCGGAATTCAGGCAGTATAGGTGCAGCTTTAGGGACTTGTGGTTCCGTACCTGGTTCATACAAAAACATGTATATTAACATGTAATCTTTTTATGCGCGCTTTGGCAGTGAATCTACTTGTATGCCGCCGCACTTACTCTTACTCTCGTAAAAGAAGAATTTCTAGCAAAGAAATGAAAAGATTTCATATTCAAATTTTTATACGAGTAGTTTACAATAATGAATAAAAAATACTTTTAAATGAACAAAAGTTACGTGCAAAGTAAAAAAACATTCTGACTATGCAAAAAATATACATGTAATTTAATTGTTCAAGTATACAATTCTTTCTGCACTCCCGTAGCGCTATTTTTTCCATATCCTTTTTCTACTTAAGCGAATAATTACAGACTTACATTCTCATACCAAGTTCTCAATTCGCTATCAAACAGATTATGTTTAAACTTGAGTTCCAATATTGCCGCGTAGCTATCCATATAATCGCCAAATATGTAGCCTAAAATGAAATAAAAAATGATAGTTTTGTCATAAATTTAATAATCATTTGATTGGTTGTTGTAATACAGAAAGTTACGTAGGTTGGTTTCGGGTAATATAGTACATAAATAACATAAATACAAAACATATAGATAAAACTTAGATTTAAAAATGCCTGGCCTGAATAGTGAAATGACTGAATAACTTCATTCCCTTTGAGTGGAAGTCAGTTCAGGTTAGTTCAGTTTTTTAATTATGGCGCTTTGAATGTGTGAGTCACAGACCTCAAAAAAATATAATTTGTAAATTGTATTTATTATGACAGATAAATTATTTTCCACGTAATAGAGCAAAATTATGACGTGACAGATTGTGAGTTCGATTTCCACTCCAGGAAATGAAAATAAATAATTAATAATATTTAGTAATTTCATTTCCTCGTTCTGGTAACAAGACAAAGCGCGGCGTTGAGTTCCGCCACTCAACACGCAATGCCTCAATTCGGCGGAAAGTGGGAAATGTTTTTCTTTGCGTACCCTGCTATTTGCGGGATACAGCGAGAAGCTAAAAAAAAATCACTTACCGAGCACAGTAACTAGGGACTCTAGTAAGGTGTCAGTCGCTACTGTCACCTGTTTCAAAGCATTAGGGTTGTTTCGTAGAATATTAGAAATCTGTGACACGTTCTTTTTGAATTCTGAAAGGTAAAATTGATTATAGTATGATATAATGACATTGGCTTATCAATTATGGCATAATGATGATATGACTTGATTAATTTTTGTTCACAAAAATTATTATATTTGAGGCCGTTGTGGCGCAGTGGGACAGGATCTCATTATAAACGCGATTGGCTATGGGTTTTATTATTACTCCGGAAAATTAGCTTATTTATTTATTGTTTTCATTTCTTCGCTCTGATAACAAAAAGTGTGACGTTGATTTCTGCCACCTAACACACTATGTCTCGAAAAGTGGGCAACCAGAGTGCCCTGACGAAGTATCAAGATAAGTTCTCTCTGGCTTACACCATACTGTGTACAGTATACATGTATATATACGTAAGACACATTTTGTAAACATTTAAAAACATAATAACTCCTATTTAAATATGTTCTTATTATTATTTTTGGTCTATTGGTCTGTTACAGTTTCAAATTTTATAAATTCGTTACATACATCGTGAGCGTAGCTAAGAAATAAATAAATAGTATTTATATACTCAATTTTGATCTTGTTACCGTAATATTGCAGCTTTCCTATGTTATGAAAATGTAAGGATTCCACAAAATATTTCATTTCCCAGACATAGTCTACGAAAGAGCTACATTCACTTGGAGAACTTTTCCTTAAAAGCGGCATCTGGTCTTTGAACCTGTAATTTTATGTAATTAATTTCTATTCTAAATAAATAATAACATAGTAATTTAAAAAAGTATTTGAAATGAATATAACTGAAAATTTATTTTAATATATAAGAGTACAAATAAGTTTCCGCCGTTTTTTAACACAAATTAATTATTTATTATAGAAGAACGGTAATATAAATTTATTTAAAATATTGCCCATCACTTGCAACCACTTTTTCCCATCTTTCAGGCAGCATTCGAATCCCACGTGTGAAGAACTCCTTGTCTTTTGAGGCTATCCACGAATCAACCCAATTTTTGGTATCCTCATAAGATGTGAACCGCTGCGTCGTCAGATCATGTTTCATGGACCGGAACAGCTGATAATAGGACGGTGCAATGTCTGGTGAATACGGCGGGTGGGGTAACACTTCCCAATCAAGTGTTTCCAAGTACTTTTTCACGGGAGCTGCAACATGTGGACGAGCATTGTCATGCAGAAGAATATTTTTTTCGTGTCTAGAGTAGTATTGAGGGCGTTTTTCCGTCAGAGCTCAGCTCAATCTCATCAATTGTGTTCGATAGAGGGCTCCAGTAATTGTTTCGCTCGAATTAAGCAACTCATAATACACTACACCTAGCTGATCCCACCAAATGTGTGACAGCATAACTTTTTTTCCGTGAATATTCGGTTTTGCTGTTGATGTTGACGCGTGACCAGGTAATCCCCATGATTTTCTTCTTTTTGGATCATCACCAGTTATGATACGATGTAAAAAACCCTTTTTTTATGTCTAGCTAGCAGCATTTCACTTAAGCATAGTCGGCGTTTAATATCTCTCGACTTTAATTCGTACGGAACCCAATTTCCTTGTTTATGAATCATTTCTAATGATTTTAAACGATGTGAAACTGCTTGCTGAGTGACTTCTAATGTTAGAGCAAGTTCTTTCTGTGTTTGAGATGAATCTTCCTTCAATAATTCCTCCAATTCTGCATCCTCGTAGATTTTTGGCCTTCCACTGCGATCTTTGTCTTCTACGTCGAAATCAGCGTTTTTAAACTTTTGAAACCACTCTCGACACGTTCTCTTACTCAAAACACCCTCACCATGTGCTTCTACGAGCAATTTATGTGCCCCAGCAGCAAATTTCTTTAAATTAAAGAAGTAAAGTAATATTTGCCGCAAATGACGCTTACTTGGCTCAAATTTTGACATTTTCAACTTATAAAAATTATATCTTACCAATATAAAATCAGTAATATTAATAGGTTATGGTGTTCTTGAATGTCCAAACTATTTTTTTAGCCGGTTATCATCTGCGAAAGCTAACCGAAACTCCGTGCCGCGCCATCTACAATAAAACGGCGGAAACTTATTTGTACTCCTAATAAGATAAATGCGATAAACAATATTTTCATTGGCCACTTGTTTTTCACTGATATTGCAATACTTCATAGGAGATTTTTTGACAACTCCAATACTAATAATAATTTATTACATTTGTATACCTTTAAAAATGTATACGTACCATTGTTCCCATTTTTCCAGAGCAGTAATTAGGTATTGGATGTATGATAAGGCATCATTATTAGCAAATCGAAACGACATCGCATTATTTAGTTCCTTAAAAAATACCAAATTATTATTATAACTATATTATTTGTCATCTACTTCATTTAATTATCTCTTATTAAATACATACAAAAATATTATGTTACCTTATAATTCTAAAGTTTGAAATTTTGAATATTTAGAAATTATTTTTTATGATGTAGATGCTTTTTTAAAAAAATTAGGTATAAGCTAAGAGCATTTTATACTACAATAATAATTAAAACTACGTTATAAATCGTTTAAAGTTCTTTTTATTTAAGAGACAGGAAAATAAATATTTATATTAAACTAGAGACATCAATTTTACATATATATCTATAGCTATTAATATTTTATTTACCTTAAGAGCCGCTTGAATTTCTTCTATCGTAAAACTGAACGTAGCCGCTTCCCGACAAATATCTTCGATATTATGACCCTCATCAATAATGACTATATTATCCGTCAAATCGATTCGCAACTACAAATGAATATTAATTTAAAAAAGGTGTTACAAGCTTTAAATAAAACCAATAACATTCAGTGTGCAATTTCTATGACATAAAGTATTAACTAACTTTGTCTACTAAATTTACTTCACAAAAGTGGGAGGAATATATTAACAAATTAGTATGGAAACGAACGAAATATAAGCCATAATATAAGCTGAATGGTTAATTTTTCTGTCAGATTTTAAAAAATCTTTACCTTTACGATATCTTTACGAGTATACTATCCAGAATTACGCTAAAGTGTTTGGTAAGTCTTATAAGTATGTTAAAAAAGTAATTTAAATAATAGGACATGTGGGGCAACACGAAAACTTGCGACAAAGTATTCAGGGAAGTATTTAAGGAAAATGTCAGTTCCTCCAAAAGCGCCACTACCGTGCGTAAGGTAGTGGCGCTTTTCAATTCTTATACAAAATGCTTTCGATAACGATACGAATACTTTGTCGCAAGTTTTCGTGCCTAATGGTCCTAAAGTCGACGCAAACTAAGCTGCGGGTCATGAATGTGCATGTCAACTAACAGACATGTCGGTATTTGTCAGCATGGCAGAATGACTTGCCATCACTTATTCAGATTTGATTAGAGAATCTAATAATCTTTATAAATTTATTTGCATACCAGCAGACTTTATCTGGTTAACTTAACTTTCTTTAATATCTGGGTTTCAACTAGCAATTAACGCTCATAATAGAAATGAAATTAAAGTTCTTATGTTTGTAAACAAGTTACCAGTAAAGTATTTTTCAAAAAAGTGTAGTTAGCTAGTATGTGAATTAGGACACCGATATGAGACAGGCATAACAAAAAGACATACATTATTTCTAATACTAGGTTCGATGAGAAAATTGTATGGACAGAACACAATATTAGCGTTCCCCATTAGGTCCCTAGCCGCGTAATAGGGACATGCTGTCAATTCATTTCCTCTTTTTTTCAGATCTTCTATATCAAAGACTCGAGGCAGCGTATTACGAGTCATTCGTTTCCGATTATCGAAATATTTACAGTTAGTATTGTTTTTATTAGAGTTTTCGGCTTGCTGAACTGCTTCCTGTGGAGCTGCCACAGCCTGAAATAATAAAATCATGTTTCAATATTTAAAGAATCTCATGGCATATGATTTTTGTAAGCTAAAGTTTTGCAGGTGGGATAGATTTTATAGGAAAAATCAGAAAACTAGATTGTCTCTTCAAATATTACGTTACAGTCGCGTGTGAAAACCGCTTAAGCCAACTAAATTGAAGCCTTTTTTATGTTCGTATAGACCTATATCAAAATACTTATATGTTCAATACAATTTTTTTGTTAGCATATCTGTAATGATTTTTTAACAATTACTACAAAATAAAATATTATTTCTAAGGATAATCTTCTAGCGAGAGAGTTTACTTAATCTATACTTTTGAATAATAAAAAGAGTAAAAATGTGTGTCTATATAATTTTAGTTCCAATAAAATTTTCAATGTCATCAGTTTGTAAGTGGAAGTAGTTTAAAATATTTATTAAAATATGAAATTATTTTCATACTTCCCTACATACAACACTCAATGCCTCGACACGAGACTTTTTTTTTTTTCTTTTATGGATAACTGATGGCAAACGAGCAGAAGGACCACCTGATGGTAAGTGGCCACCTTCGCCCATGAACATCTACAACACCAAGAGGCGTTGTAGATGCGTTGCCAACCTAGAGGATACAAATGGAAGGGGAGGACAATGTAGTAGTCCGCTATCGGAACCACTACATTTTAGGGAAAGGATGGGTGGGAAAGGGGAAAACCTGGCTTACATGCCATCGAACCGGAACACATCATAAGATATTTGGCGGTTCGTCTTTGACATGATAGTGGTCGCGAGCCAGACGGAGGACGAACCTCCTACCACCAAACAAAAACTTGACTCTACGAGATTAATAATGAAGTACAATTTTATAGACTTTTAAAGTTATCCGTAAAGTTTAAGCATGAGCTTTAACGGATTTAATAATAATTAAATATAATTTAAATTAAACTTAATAGAAGATATACGCACCTTCACACAGGACTTGCACATAGCATTTCTGGATTCCCATTGGTTGGAATCGAAATCTCGTATACAACTATTGTCTCTGCTAGATAAAATGGTCATGTTTGCGTCTTTACTGTATACTGTTTTACCGAATTCGGCGATAACTTGTTGCAATTGTTTATGTGTTCGAGCCCCATAATAAATAACAGGCAGTCTGTAAGAAATATGAATCTCTATCGTACTGTTTAGGGTCTCTTGAAGTAACGATGAATTGACTCTGCAAGAAAAACAGCACCAACACCCAAATAACTACTCGCTTCTACACAATACTTAAATATATATTATATACATATATATTATACTTAAATATATTATTACTATTAGCTAATTTATGTTAATATATACATACTATGATATATATATATATATATATATATATATATATATATATATATATATATAGACCATCTATGACACTAAACAATATTACTATAACGCTATTTCCCTATATGTTGTAAGTCGTGTAGCTGACATCTTAGTTCCATATATGATGTTCCAGACCTTTGTTACAACTTTTGAGTTAAGTTGGCTTCTATCTTAAATTTCTTTTCTTAACAATAAGAAATGGGTAAATGGCAACTTAGATCACCATAGTAAATTTGTTATATCAAGTGTGTTAGACTTTAAAATCAATTATGCATTATGTCGCGCCCGTATCTGATAACTGATCTTTCGTCTATTTCGTATATCGTTCCTAAATATTCTATTTCCAAGTGTACAGACAAACATTTGTTCTCTTTTATAATAATAATAATAATTCTTATAAAAGTTATTTAATTATTTTTTACTACATTACATCTATATTTAACTACATATAATACTTGATTTACGCTTACTTCATACAAAGTAAGCGTACAATAATTAAAAACACCAATATATATTATCTTTTATTATTTACACTTATATTGTGACGCCTATTAAGTATAAGTACTAAGATGAACCAAGAAGTACAAAATGATTTTGTAGTTCTTATTTCTATAATTTCAAAAATAAAAAATATATTGCGAAAGAAAGAATTTTATCATTTTCCTATAGATGGAGCTATTTTTTACACGCTTTAACTACTTATGTATCTATCTAATAATCAATGAATTTAAGTAACTATTACAGCGCTGATTTGGTCCACCTCTTGCCATTCTATTGGCTTGAATATTTGCACACACGTCTCGATGAGATGGCAAAATATTGGTATCTGGTGATGGCAATATATCGTATCAAAATATATATATTTTTTCTTTTTTAATGCAAACTTTTAAAATCACACAATATCCATGATACCAATACAAAAACACATAAAACATCTACTTCATACCACAAACTACACACTAAACCACATGCAAACAAAACCGTTTGTATAATAAAATGAAAAAAATACGTTATTTTTCAGTCACATGCACTATATGTATCAATAGATTCATATATTTTCATATATTTTCTCATATTTTACACAATATAGGGATACTAGTTTATATATATCTATATAAACTAGTATCCCTGATGACGCGTTCAATCAAAATCAAAATATTCTTTATTCAAGTAGGCTATTACAAGCACTTTCGAATCGTCAATTTACAAAGTCGTGTAATGTATATATCACTTTATATAAACATGGATGACAAACCATGGTAGTGTGTAGCATTTATTTTGCTTTCTTTTTATGCATTATTTTAAAAAAATATTAGCATTCTGCACTCTACCTCTATATAAAATTATAAGTGTGCCAAGTTTCATGCTCCTCCGTTCGCGTAATTGTCATAAAAAGGTGTATAAAGTTTTTGCTTTATAAATCGTATTCATATATGTTTCCTCTATAGCAATATATATAAATACTTTATTGCTATAGAGGGTACAATGGACAAGTGCGACTGTGTGTCACTATACACAAGATGGTTGTCGGTTCGATTCCTATTTTGAGAATGATATAGAAAACAAGTAATGGTTTCAAAAGTGGGTGAAAAGTGGACAACGGAATATCTTAACACTATGTTCTCTCTGTCTCTTTTGATATATAGCTAAAACTCATGAAACGAAATAAAAAAGTCCTTTTTCTGGTTGTCGCGTCGTGTGTCATACGAACTTGTGTATATATACGAATATATATAAATTTTCATTTATAATTATCCGAAATTATAATTGCGTATAACATAGGTAAGTATTACTAATTAAGTGAGTGAGACTCTTTAGAACTTATCTTTTCTTTGTAAGTAACTATTCAATGTACCAAAAAGAAACTTACTTATTTTTCTGTGGGGTCATAGAATTTGGCTGGGCTTGTTTTTCAGGCGTAGTGGGATTTTCGAGACTCGTTTGTTTGGATTTATGCAATGTTACTAGGTTATCTTTCGATGTTCCTGTAGGTAAAAATATGTAATATTAAAAATATATAAAAATATATTAATACTAATTTAGATATATCTTCTTAATACTTATTGCTTAGAAAAAGCGAGAAAACTTTACTTTTAACTTCTAGCCCTTCTTTCCTTAAAATATATTCTTGAGTTTTATTTTCTGATCGGATAAAATTCAATCAATTTTTCAATCAATTTTTTTTTAATAAAAAATTGCTGAGATTGATAAAACTTTCCTAACGTGTTAGTAAAAGTCTTTAATGATTTATAGTCATTATGCTGTGAAAATTTAATGATCGGTTTCATTATTTATAATTTGCAATAAATAAAAATTATTATAAAATTTCAATACAAAGTAAATACTTATTAAATAATCTAAAAAATAACATAATTACTTTTTAAGAAAATCTATTAGAACACACCCTAACCTAGAATATTTCCTGTCATCTTAATTTCATTGCAAAGGGTAATTTAAAAAGAACTTAAATGTGCACGTCACAATTTGAACAGAAGTGTAAGAGACATTATGGTAGGGTTGGCATAGAAGAGGGCAGACTGAGAGGGGCTGGAAGGGGGGTTGGCTTTTAAATTACTTATTATTAATCTTTATAATCTTTATTTTATTTTTGTGGGGAACGGAGTGTCTTAACACTAGGTTCTCTCTGCCTTCCTACTGCTATATGCAGAATACAGCGAGAAGCTATGTATATATATATATATATATGTATTAATCTTTATTTTCATATTGAGGCCATCCGGTGACAGTGAGACAGAGTCTCACTATAAACACATTTTTTTTTTAACTTCACGCTGTAACCCGCATATAGCAGGGTAGGCAGAGGGAACCAGAGAACCTAGTGTTAAGACACTCCATTCTCTTTCAACAATTCTGTTTCCCACTTTCCGCCGAATTGAGGCATTGCGTGTTGAGTGGCGGAACTCAACGCCGCGCTTTGCCTTGTTACCAAACCTAAGAAATGAAAATACTAAATTTTACATTTCCTAGAGTGGGAATCGAACCCACATCCTGTCGCGTTTACAGTCACAAGCTTGTGCCTCTGCGCCATGACAGGCGTTATAGACACACATTTAAATTATTTTAATATCTCCACTCTAGTGAGTCAAAGGGCGGGGTTAAGTTCCGCCACTTAAAACGCGTTAGGGGAACGAAACGAATTAGGGGATGCTACGTAGGATACACAGTGAACTTGCTTTTTTATTTTAACATTTAGCTGTCGCATCTTGCTATGTTTTGTCAGTCAGCTAGATTTAAAAATGAAAACCACTCCTACAACTCACACAATATTAATTTCTTTTACAATTCTTTGATACCTACATATATTTTATATAAAAAGAAATAAGAAAGTATTAAAAAACATCGTTTTTAATGATTTTCATAGCAACCCTATATTAAGGGGGTCGATTTGTATACTTTCATTAGGGCGAGTCGTAATCTCCGTAATGGCGTCATTGTCATCGCACGTCGCCATTTTGAATCAGTGGAGTCATTTTAAAAATGTTACTTTTTTAAATACTCAAGTATAATGAAACGAAAGCTCGTCTGTGCCAGCCAAACCGCGCATTCTATACAATTTGTCTTTTAATATATATTACTTGCGTTTTGTAGAAAACGAGACCATATCGTATAAATTATTTTACTTTGTTAAAATAATACTTAAAAAAAATATAAGAATTCTTAATATATATTTCCATTTTTTTTTTCAACTTCACGCTGTATCCCGCATGTAGCGGGGTAGGCAGAGGGAACCAGCGAACCTAGTGTTAGGACATTCCATTCTCTTTCAACTATTCCGTTCCCCACTTTCCGCCGAGTTGAGGCATTGGGTGTTGAGTGGCGGAACTCAACGCCGCGCTTTGCCTTATTACCAAACCCAAGAAATGAAAATACTAAAATTTACATTTCCTGGAGTGGGAATCGAACCCACAACCTGTCGCGTTTATATATATTTCCTTAATTAGTAGTTTTAATTGACACCCTCAAAAATATATAAAAATAGCTATAAAACTAAATGCAAGTCTATTTCTGTTCAACTAAACATATCTAAGTAATTAATTTAATAATATAAAACATTATCTTATAGTCTTTTTAAAGAAACCTTTCCGTACATAGTTATGAAATTACAAGCAATGTTTGAAGATCGTATCTATGAAGCAATTAGTATAGGTTTTAAAAAATATATATTTTTACAGCGTTTTTCGGAGAGAATCTGGACACTAAAACACTCCGTTTTTCACTATGCACACGAATCGAGACTCAAAAGATTTAAAACTATGTGTAGTTAAATAGATAATATTATTTTTTATACTTATTAGTATCATCTTACCAGCGGTAGATTCGCTTGATGAACATGCCTCTCGCTGAATCCTGTTTAAAAATGGTTTGTTCACATCATTTACACCGTTGTCGTAAATACTCTTCTCTCCTGAAAATTAATTGTTTTTTTTTTACTTTAAAATGAAAACTTATGTATAATAATCATATAGTTAAAAATCCTTTTCATTCTTCTTATTCATTCTCCTTTTATATATTATTGAAATTGAAACTATATTTAGGTAAATTTTTTAGACAACGTAAAGCATTATGTTGTCTTTCTGCTGTAAAGAAAAAAGTGTGAAACCGAACAAAAAATTACTACTGTCTAAAACATTTTATGTGGAAATATCAGTATACTATAACATGTACAGAATTAAAGGCATTATTGTTCAGTGTGAAGGATATTTTCTTGTTTTACAATATATGTACTTAATATATGTACCTATAATAACAAAATGGGTACACCTCCATATGATAGCTAGTAGTCTTTCAACATTTCCGTTCCCCACTTTCCGCTGAATTGAGGCATTGCGTGCTGAGTGGCGGAACTCAACGCCGCGCTTTGCCTTGTTACCAAACCCAGTAGTATATATACAAGTACAATGCTAGTAGAATATATATACAAATGTTTTGATACCATCAGTTAATCTCATCGATGTCTTGTCAATTCGATAGTACTAAAATACACCTATTTAATACAGTACATAAAAGTATTACTTTTATCAATAGATAAAGAGACGATATCTCGTATGTACCTTTCAGATAAAATCATTTATTAGTGAAGTTCTACCGTGTGTGGTTGTTTCAATATGGAGGAGTTTCTCGGTAAACAATATATAATGGTGTCAACAAAGAACTTTGAGGAATATCTATGTTTCATTGGTAAGTTTTTGATTATTGGGAAAAACTTACCAACATTTCATATGTCTTATAATTAATTCGTAATTTATTAGTTTTTATAAATAATTTATTTATTGTTTTTATTTGTTGTATAACTATTTGTGCAGAAATCGCATTTTTGGGAAATGTAAACTAATCTAATATTTTATTTGAAATATATGAAAACATTATATTCATATTTTTATTTCATTGTAAAATGATAAAATTTTGAATTTTTAAAAGTAATAATAAAACTATGATAATAGAGATTTTATAACTCTTTTTTATCTATTGTATGTTAAATTTATACAATTTTTATAATATTATAAACTTAAACAAAATTCTTGAGACGATCGTGATGAATTTAGTCAAAAATAGCGAGTACCCGGCTAGTGACTTAACAGTGAAGGTAAAAAACGATAAGGCTTAGGAAACAGTTATATAAAGAACTAACTGCACAGAAGTTAATACATTTAGGACGTGCCCGACCGATAGTTGCGGGTTCAGATCTATCTCACACTATCTTAACTGAATTAAAGCGGCTATCCTGTATTACAGCAAGTTGGTTATTATAGGAAGTAAAAAATACTAAATGTATTTAGTAATTTATTGGTTTAAAAAAGTGCCAATTCCATTTAAAATATATATATTTTCCCCGAAACAGACAAAATTTATCCTTTGACTGCGCAATCCATCACGAAATAATTCTTAATGGACAGAATGAACTTGTAAGTGTTACATAGTTTCTGCTCACATAGATGAATAATGATAATAAATAAAAAAAGATGCGGAACCCTTTAAGTGCGTTATCAAATGCACAAATTAATTATTTAAAAAGTCTAAACACCTTTCGTAAAGTTTACTTTTCTTATCGTGCAACATTCTCGCTTTTTAATAACCTATTGAACTTGGCCAACCTTTTTTATTCTTCATGCTAGCATGATTTCATTACATTTTTTTTATCTTCACATGTCATACCACACTTTATATTCTTAAGTTACTGTTAAGTTTTTGTGCTCTCTTCTTTGAATGGCATATTCCGTAAATTGCGTGATGGAACGTAAAAGAGCGCTCTTTTGTCCTTTGTCTAATGAAATTAGTATAAAAAAATGAATATTGGAAATAATCCAACCAACCGTCGCCGTCCAACCGTCTCGTAACGTCACTAAACATGATTTCACAAAAAGAGGACATTTTATCAAGAATTTTTCGTTTAACCTAACCACAGCATAAAATTTATACTCTTTTTAAGTTTAAATAGATGTACATAAATATACATACATAGATACATAGTACATACGTATATTCATACTCAACAAATCAACACGAGAGGTTACGAATTTATGAGAATCTTCTATTCATAGGCATGGGAATGGTTTTAAATTATTGTTAAATTTTTTTATTATAATGACTTATATACCCAAAATTCTGTGTATGTATCAAAGCATCTACATACCTAACCTTGTACATAATGAAATAATTAAAATTACTATGAAAATATTTAAATTTTTTTTTACAGATGTAGGTTATTTAGCTCGAAAGATTGCTTTAAAAATGAAGCCTATACAATGTCTGACAAAAAATGAAGATGGTACATTCACATTCAGTTTTAAATCGAAGTTTGTTTCTTTTGATATCACATTCACATCAGGCGAAGAGTTTATAGAAACAAAACCAGATGGCGTAAAGGTATAGATGTGTTAGAAACTTATAGTTCTTAAGCTATGTTTAAATGCAAGAAGGTCTATTTACATAAACAACATCTTTGCACAAAATTTTAACACCTGCGTTCTTAGACGCATGTCGTGGCGCAGAGGCACAAGCGTGCGATTGTAAACGCGACAGGTTGTGGGTTCGATTCCCACTTCAGGAAATGGAATTTTTTGAATGAATGGAACGTTCTTACAAGTTGACAATTCCAACAAGATTCCTTAAATATGATATATCAATAACCTGGATTTTAAACACGCAAATAAATGTAAATTCATTTAAGTATATTAGTACGCGTCACTGTGTAGGAAGAAAGACAAATCACAAATTAGAATATCTAGAAAAATTTTTTTCTAGATATCCTATTCCTAGCTATTTTGCAATAATATTTTAGCGTGAACTTTATTTCCTTTACATATTTTTTTAGAGACGAATTAGTTATATACTATAAAATAATACTAATAATTTAAAATAAATATAATTTTAAATACATTGTGATTTCGGTTTAACAATGTATGTACTTCATGGTCACATTTGGTACTAATGATTAAATAGCAAAAACTTCTAAGGCCACAATTATTCATTATAAATGTAAAAACACTGTAAGTATGTAGTACTTAAAATTATTGCTTAATTTATTTTTATTATAATATATTATATTAATACTTCTTTTTTTTTTTATCTTCACGCTGTATCCCGCATATAGCAGGGTAGGCATAGGGAACCTGACCTAGTGTTAAAACTCTCCATTCTCTTTCAACAATTCCGTTCTCCATTTTCCGCCGAATTGAGACATTGCGTGTTGAGTGGCGGAACTCAACGCCACGCTTTGCCTTGTTACCAAACCCTAGAAATGAAAATACTAAATTTTACACTTTCTGGAGTGGGGATCGAACCCACAACCTGTCGCACGCTTGTGCCTCTGCGCCACGACAGGCGTTAATATTTGAATTGTATTAATATTTTAATTGTATTTATTATATTTTTTTATGTAATGGCATTGAGAATCTATATTTCTACTATCTTTACCCAATAAAGTCGAATCTGCAGTCAGATTCAACATATTTTTACAATTGTCTACGGACACAAAATATTTGAGAAAAATATTATTACTGTCGAATACTACAGCAAATCTCGAATATGGTATAAAATAAATTTGGCAAAGCTGTTTTCACGGAAGTTGATTCTATCTAACTTAGAATATTTTATAATGAGTATGCATCTATATATTAAAACGTAAAGCAAATACTTAGTACCGCTTTTTACGAAAATTACGCAGAGGAGTATGAAACTTGGAGCATATATATATAGCGAAGAATATTAATTAATATTTTTTAAAATAATGCATAAAAAATATATTATATTAATAAAATAAATATTACACAACTACCATGGTTTGATGTTCAACTTTATGTCACGTAACATATACGTTGTTAAGCAACGCGTTGTTAACGCGACACGGTATTTAATAAAATAATATCGAGTCATTATAGTTATAATATAGTCATAGGTAGTTCTCTAAATAATCAAGACTAAACTTAAATGACTATGAACATATATTTTTTTCTTTTTTCAGGTGAAAGCATTGATAACATTAGAAGGCAATAAGATGACACATATTCAGATAGAACCAAACGGAAGGACTTCGAAACACGTGCGAGAGTTTTTTCACGACAAACTGATCATTGTTGGTTGCATTTTTAATATTTAAAAATAATTATTATTAGTTAAAATTTAAATTCAATTTTAATTTAATTTAAGCTTTTAAAAGTGTAAGGATTAAAAAAGATAATAAAGTAGACTGCTAATAAATATTTCCACAGTCAAAGGTCCTTTGCTATCAGGATGTTCCATTTTGCTTTAATATAGTGAAATATTAAAGATATATCTAGGCCTTGACTTGCTAAATTGTTTAAGGACTTTTATCATACTCTGATTCATCGGTTGCAACTTGCTTGTAGTTTTAAAGCTCGAGTTTGATGAAACCTTTCTACTATAACTTTTTTTAATGCATATGCGTAACATAGAAACTCGTAACGTCGTCTTAACGAGGTTTATTACTATTTTTTATCGTATAAAGCTGAAATTGATGTACGAAAGGATTATTTCTAATAATCACGGAAATAGAAAAACAGTGGATTTTACAGAAAATGTAACTAGATAATAAGTAAAAGAAAGCTTGAAAATTTTTAAAGCAATTTTTCATTTTCATTTTGAACCTCAAAGGCTTCTCAGTTCCAATCAATTTTCGATACGAATTCATGGCGATTCGGAATCGTTTTTGCGCCCTTTGATCTTTCTCTTGTTCAGTTTGTGTTTGTGTTTCAGACGACCACGGCTGAAGGACTCGACAAAACAGTAACGAGAGTTTTTGAATTGGTCCAGTGAAGATATTTGAAACAATTTTGATTGAAAAATTTATAATGTTGCTGTTATAGGTGCATATTGTTATAGTAATCCAGTCAAATTACGCGGTTTTTGAAGGTATCAAATGGTAATGCAATATATTTTTACAAAGTGTCTTGTTATTATTTTAAATACCTAAAATAAAATAGGTTTTGTAACGTTACTTAAAGTAAATTAAGCAATCTATCAATCCAGAGGTATTCTCCGGAGCAAGTGAATTCATTGTAATAAAAGGTTCCAGTAACTCATTACGCATTATCTAACCCCATTCCTTGGGTTCTAAATCTTGTCTCAGATTGACCTCTAATAATAATCTAAATAATTAAGCACTGCGCGTACTCTTCTATCTTGAAAACGGTTCTAGGTATATATAAAAAAAAATGTAGAAAATTTTAACCTCAACAATATTCATAATAGACACAAATAGTATAAAACCAATAGAAAAACATAATATTTGCAACAAATTTGTAAAAAGCATACATCTAAAAAAGTATATTTTACATAAAACAATACTCAAACGTAGGTTGTTTTGAGCTAAATTTTCGTTATATTTTAGCTCTCACGCAGGAAGAGAATTAAAATGTAATCATATATGTATAGCAATATCTAGAAAACAATACCGTGATTTATTTAGGTGGACCAACTTTTCTATATGAATTTATAAGAAAGAAATAAATGATTTACTAAGAAAGTATTAAGTATACGTATATATATCAGATGAAGAAATTTAGCATCACCTAATCTAACAAACGTAATCATGGAAATAAGAGAGTATTAGTCTCACATATCGGGATACCCAAAATCAAACCTAAACAGCTATTACTTGAACGTTTGAATAATCAAATTTCCAACCTAATCCCCTATCGACTTTCACTTAACATGGCAGGGTAGGCTAACAACCGAGATTCTCCGGGGCACTTTCCAAAACACGATTCCCTATTCCATTAGACCCTCTCGAAGTTATCTCGCGTTATTTACATCGCCTGACCGTACCGTCTTATGTAATGTGCCCTTATGTGTGGGGTGGTATATAAGTGAGCAGTCGTGGGCCGTGTGTAGTTGTTTATAGGGCGGCTCGGGGTGGCGTGGGTGGCTGCGGGCGGTGTCGCGGTGTCGTTGCCATGGCGACCCGGCGCCCGGACGCCGGCTCCCGACGCCGCCGGTGTCGGCCGCCGCGCCCGCGCCCCGCCGCACAAGTGACACGCGTTGCGAAAAAGCACAACCGCCCCGTGTTTCTATTCACTATGATTTTAACTTTTTAAGGACACAATTTTATTTTTAACAAGAATTTTAAACAAATGTTGTAAAGTAATAATAAAGAGATTTATTGTTATCAGTATTTTATCAGTTTGCTACTCATTTTATAACGAAAGTTTTAAGTATTTTGTTAATTCAAAATCCTGTTAAAAAAACTAGTGAGAGAAAATAATAATTTAATATTTTTTAGAGAAATTCTTTTTTCATGGAGGGCAGTTTAGCTGTGAACGTATTGGTCATTAGTTGTAGGATTTATATTTAGAAATAAGATAAGACTATTTTGTTAAACTGGCCAGTTAAGATGTGGCTTTTGTAATTTAAGATTAAAAAAAAACGTCAATACTAAGTGTATTGACGTCATATATATAGATCACTAGGTATTATAAGACTGATCTATATCATTATAGTCAAATGATCTTGAATTATGCCTCTATATGCCTAAAAGTATACAATAATTAGTAGTAGTATCAAATGGTGTATTATACGCTTACTAGCATTCTATAATATATAATGTAATAATAAAAAAATACAAAATCTTAGAATTTTATACAAGCACCTTAGGATCAGACGACATGGTCACCTTATTAACTCCCCTTCAGGTCGGGTCGATGTGGCCGAGGGTGGGGGGGGTTAGCACCTTTTGTTTAGGACCCCTCCCCCTGCTCATTTACTCGCGTACTCTCAATGTTGTTTGCAAAAGGTTTAGGTGCCTAAATGTAGAGGGAAATGTCACGGTTTCACTTTTAAAGAAACCCCTGTTATGAAATACTGCATGTGATCTGCAATTGTCAGCAGCTACCCCATCCTTTTATTAAGTACGTTTCTGTTACACCCTTGACAATATGGAAATATAAATTAAGTATTTATAAATAGCTTTATAGAAGTAAAAAATATTATGTTAAAATGAAAAAAATATATCCATATGTTCAAAAAGTAGAATAAATATGTAATAATTTTGTTGTAAAAGTAATGTTACAAATGACAATATAAATAACGCAATTACTCGTTAGTGCTGAATTTGTACAGCCGTTCGTAAAAAGGCGGCAAGTTTGAACAAGTTAGGGAAACTCTTTGCAGTAATACGAATTTCAAGTCACAACAATTGTATTGTTAGTTATAGTTATGTTCTCTGCGTTCAGAACTTATTTGTAGTTCTTCATATCAAAATATCAATAATTATTCTTAATACTTTTTAATCATCACATAGGATAATTGCGGGTTAGTTGATAGAAGAGATGACTCATCAAAATAAACCATGAAATCAATAGATTTTGCTAGTTGAAGTTGAGTTTGCTTCACGTGGATCCTAAAGAAGCCAATATTTTACCTAAAAAACATTCTAACAACGTAGAAATTACGTTTATTGTTTCGTAGAATGTAAATATTTATTATATGGTTCATGTATTACATGAATGTGCCGTTAACTTCTCGAAGAAATGATAATTTTTGTATTTGTTGAGAAGTATACATGCACTTCGTTTTAACCTTAAGAAGAATAGTGTTATATCAAATTAATTTTATTTTAGGCATGATCATCTCTCCTGTAAAATGACTAGTTACCCTACAATGCGAGATACAGAAGAATAATTATGATTGTTACAAAAAAAACTAATTTCAATTAAAAGGCATTAAAAATTAAAAAAACTAAAAACTACTAGTCAGATTTGGTCGTAATTTAAACGAGACCGATATGGTCTCGTTTCGTCAGAAGCACATAAATATATAAAAAAAATACACTAAAATTGTTTTACCCGGTAAAAATTTATGCAGTAACAAACAATACAGAGAACCTCATAAGTATTTGATATTGTATGGTGAGGCTGGAGTCTTGAATCATCCTATATGATTGTCATTGTCAGATTTGATAAATTGGTCTAAAACACGGCATTATGGTGATAGGTAGCTAAGAGTAGCGAGGCGTCCATTTACCACAGTTTCCACCGGCTTACCTTCTATAAATGGTAAATTATTCACGGATTTATAAGTAGATAAGGGATATAAAGAAAAACAAGGCGGAAAGAACTTGGGAGTGGCTGTCCAAAAAAACAAGGTCAACAAAAATGAATCGGCGAGTGCAGAAACAACGTAAGTTACTAAAAATGCAAAAACTCGTAATCGATTTAAACTAGCTTAGAAAGGCAAGATGCGTGTTGAGTAGAGAAACCACGATAAACAGATAAGTAGTTTAAAAGATATGAGACATCTTTTTTGCACGTTGAGCGCAGAAATAACTTGAGTCAGTGACTGATGTGGTTTCTGCATCCAACACTCGAACTAGCAACTTTCACATCACAAAGGTTTTCTCCAGTGACATAAAAAAATTGATGGTTGGTGGAAATACTTTTACAAAAAAAAATCTTTAGCCAGGGAATGTCGTGGGAGGAGTGTGCAAAAAGAAGAAAAAACTACACCATAACTCTACAGAAAAGGGGGTGATCACAGCATACACTTTCATTGGCGGATTACAAAATCACAGCTATCAGCTACAGAAACCTACTGCCCCGAACGTATATATTGCTCTCCCTTCAAATCATGCCTACTCATCAGGGAGTGTTCCAATCAACATAAAGAAAATGGACGACTTCAAGAAGATGATTATCTATATTCCTGACAACTTTAAAGCTTTTTATGATGAAATATCCACCTGGCCAACAACAACTGCATGAAGATAATGTAACGGTTGAACTTGATTTATTTTGAGGACTTAATACTTTTTTAAATTCCTGTTGTATAATTATTTTGCAACTGTCATTTGTTTTTTTTATATAAATATAAATAAATATAAACTTTTAACGTGAGATAACATTTTTTTCCAAGTTTTCAGCTGTTTCTATATCAACTGAGTGCAGAAACAGCGTAAGTCCGAATTAAATTTTAAATTTTCCCAAGCCCAATTAGTTTGGAAACTAGATAAATTTTGCACGACAAGCAACAAATTTGTATGTTAAATCAGGGGAAAAAAATGATTTAATTATTTGAAAATTTGGAGGAATTTACACTTTTTTCTCCCTCCTGTAAAATTTGAAAATCCGGACCTACGTAGTTTCTGCACTCACCGATTCAAATATGAAAGCTAAAAAAAAAGTTGTCACGAAAGTTTGGGAGTAAAATCGAGCCCAAGAATGGAGTGAGACCTATAAAAAAAGGTTGCCAGGAAAGTTATAATATTGTGGTACAAAATTGCAAGCTTGCTAAAAAAAATCTTTGCATCTTATACCATCATCGATATATACCAGCTTTCCTAAGTATAACGGCTTACCTTTTTAAAATTTGCATTGGCCTTATATAATACGTTATATACGCATGATTTTCTGAGAATTAAATTATTATAAATAAAATATTTGTAAATGTATTTACTCAAAAATTTAAACAATTATAAATTAAAAGGTTATCGAGTAGATTATCGAGCTTTCGTTTCGATAATTAATCGCAATATGGCTCGAATAATTCCAAATTCTGTCTCAAATCGATCGCGTGGTTGACGCTGCGGGTGTGTAGCTCCGCCCACATTTCACACGAGAGGTGATGATTGGCCGAGCCCATTACACAAGACAGGTCATACTTTTTACTTTTCTCGTGTTTTCAATATTAAAATACGGGATATTTTTTGTTGAATAACAAAACCGGTAATGCATAAAATTACGCAACTTTAAATCAATTATGAATCGAATATTGCAAATTGACGAAATATGTTGATGAAATATTGCAAATTAACAGATAACTAAAATTTTTATGACTGGGAACATTAGCAAGACCCCAATAGGTAAATTATATTAAAGATAGGTAAGATAATAAAATGGCCTCAAAAGGACGCAAACTCAAGATCATTTTTAAATTTATTCTCATCTATTCTATGACAATAATGATTTATAAATCAGGAATTTATATTACTTTTAGCGCCTTTCTCTTCGCATATTTAGTCTTATAATTTGTGTTAGACTGTTATTTATTTTTTATTTGTGTATCTGTGTTTTAAATAATCAACCAGTTACCGCCTGTAATGTTGTAAGTCTCGTATATAAAACGCAAAATTTTGTCCCCTTAGGAGTTTCTAGAAATCCTCTGTTAGTGTGTGTTCTTTTATACTCGTCAAAGAAATCACATGCCAAATTCCAGCTTCTTCCGCCTAGTAGATTTGACTATGCATTGTCTGTCAGTGACTCAGAAAGAATAGTTATTATACCTATATCCAGATAAAGAAGAAGAAGAAGAACAGAAGAAAGTATAGACTAACTTAAGGTTATCCAATTATAAATATATCAATTGGATTTATTCATTCAGTCATTTAATAACCAAACCGAATGATATAAAAGTAAGCGAGATTTTTATGATTTAAAAAAAATATAGAAATGGTTATCCCATGCATAGAAGGACAATAAAAAATTAAAATTATTTTTTCATATTCATTCTTCACATACTCACCTACATTTCTTCCTCATTTTAAAAGACATAAGAATAGAAGTAAGAATTTAATTTAATTATTAGTAAAATATTTTTCATTTAAAATGTTATTCACGATGAATATCGTAACTGTGCATTAATAGAAAATATACACAAAAATCACACTTTGCGGGGAAAAGCGAGAAAGCTGATTTACTATAAAGACAAAATAAAAATAGTGTAAACCTTAGATTACATCAAAAGGACGATCAATTCAACATTTCTCGATCTACTATTCACAAAAAAACACTTGAAATCTAATTCCGATTCTATACAATCGCACAGCAGATGCGCGAGTATGAACAAAAGAACATTTGTACGCTTTAGTAATACAACTAATTTTACGGCTACGTATTATGCCTGTAGCGTTTTGTTAGCGCCCTGATCGACAGATCTGATAATTTAAATATGGAAAAGCATCTGAGCGTGATGTGCGCCGGCGCAGATTCTGGTATGGACGTATAACGTATGCGTGTTTAAGCTTATAAGGATGATATACGAAATGTTACGGTTTTAAAAGGTCTTTTAGAAAAGTTTAATCACATCATGCACAAGAATATTGTATAAATTTAGTACCATAATTTTATGTTTCCATTTTGGTGAGAAAATAGATATATGTAGGTAAGAAGTATACCTAATGCTACATGCATTAGGTACTTCAATACTATAATTTCAAATTATAGTTTTAATATTATATTTTTTCACCGTCTGCTCATTCTAGAGACATTGCGAGTCGTTTGGCCAAAACTTAACGCAATCCTTTGTACAGAGAGAATAATAATGAAAATTAATAAGTAATTCTTATGAGTCAAATTTGATTTTAAAATCGTCGTTTTCAGTTAGATACCTTTTATTTGCGCCACGGCGGTAATTCACTAGTCATGTACATATCAAAATTCAAATAAAGTACTTTCAACATTCAATATAGTTAATATCATCAATATAGTTTAAAAACAATTAATTATTATAGCTAAGCAAACTAAAAAGTATTTTATTTCGTACTTAGTATAAGAATAAAATGATTTAGGAAAATCACTGATCTAAAAAGGGTATTTTGTACATTTGTATTTTAAAGTAGACTAGAGTCCCCGTTGACGCGTTAACAACGCGTTGTCTTTAACAATGTATATGTCACTTCATATAAACATGGATGTCAAACCATGGCAGTGTGTGTAACATTTATTTTGTTAATTTAATATACTTTTTATGAATTATTTTTTAAAAAATGTTAGCTTTCTGCACTCCCTCCTTATATAAACTATAAGTGTGCGAAATTTCATGCGCCTCCGTACGCGTAATTTTCGTAAAAAAGGGTACAACGTTTTTGCTTCACGTATTTATATATAGTTATCTAATTCTGCGTTCCAGAAAGAAATTAGTAAAAATGTCATAATTATTGACATAGGCAGCCTACGCTTTTAAAGGTACCATAAATTTTTTTATCAATCATTATTCTTAGAGAAATACTAAAGAACTAAGAATTATTTTACCTTTTTAGTTTAATTAGCTACAAAAGCTATTTAGTTTTTTAAGCTAATATATATTTTAAAAGAAAATAAATTTTAAATTTTGTACCTATGATGAAGCATGTTTATAATAATTGTGTCGTCTAAAAGTTTCTAGATTTGAAGTCGATTGTGTCATCAAGAGATAGTAGATATTATAATTATATCTTTGAACATATTAAAGTTAAAGTGTACGTAAATTGAGGCAAATGCGACTTACCAAAGGTCTTTTCAGTGAACGAATGTTCTGTAAAGCTGGTGCTGCTTGTGTTTGGACTGGGTTGATTTTCAGGGCCAAGCATAGGGTGTTGATCTATCACACTGTTTGTGATACGCTCTGGAAACAAGTTTAAATTCTTAATTCAGAGAATTTACTTTATTTTAATAGATGTATACCTAGTATACAAAGTCACTCATTTATCGATTTTTTAATTATAACATAACTATTGGATTAGGCCATATTACAAAACATAATATTTAATTTGACAAAAATGTAACGTATCTAAACGGTACAAAGTCGTATTAGTATGCTGTGCGATGCAAATTGGTGGTTGAAATGAAAATAGCTTTTGATAAACACACCTACGTAAATGGTAGAATTTGTGTTTATTATTATCATATTTTCATACCATATTATTCGGTAAAAAGTCTATTGGTCTTTCTCAGAAACTAAATACTAAAATTGCAAAGGAAACGAAAAATTTCATATTTCCTAAAACAGCCGTCGGAAACCGCTAACCCCTCCCCTCTTCGACACAAAGAGCTGTAAAATCCGTGCAATTTGTACCCTCTACTCTTAACGTACGTATATACTTATCGATTTATCGCAAGCACAAGTTCATGTTTTAAAAAGTCAAGTTTAGCTGGATCATACAAATTTAGTCTCTATGTTTTGGAACTAACACCTCATTTTGCTTAATCCGAAAATGGCGTACACAGCTTTTTGCTTTGGTAGGTGTGTGTAAAAATGCCGTCTTGTAGGCACACCGCCCTACCCCGGGCGACATTTTTACAAGTGGGGGAGAGGGGAGGCCACCCGGACGCTCTCGTCATTTCGTTGTCATCCAGGGGCTCCTTTTTGCGCGATCACGACGCGAGCGTCGGCGTGGACAATACTGTTCAGTATTTTTATTCTTTTCGAGAAGAAAATGTGAAAAAAACTCGTAGAAAATCATGAACAATGCCGCCCTTGGGCGAGATTACCGCCATCAGAAAATGAATGCTTTGTTAGATCCGTCCACCGGGATGTTTTCAGTTGTTACATTAGACTTGTCATTTCCATTAGAGGGCTGAGCCGGGCACGGGATGTCGCCGAACCCGCCTACGTCTTTATTTGCGTTTCAATTACGAAAGTGCTTTGTAACAATCACTTTTATAAAAATATACAAACACATTACTACTTGTATAAATTATTAAAAAGATGTTTTTTCAAAAATTCTGTTGATGATAAGCGCCTAAAAGGTTAGTTGACATCATTTGTAAGTAAATATATATAATATCCTAATTGCGGATTCCATCTGTTATACTTGTATATATCTGTTATTTCATAAGAAAGTTATTCTGCCTAATGCCTACTGTACATTTCCCTATTTGATAAGCCATTTGTTGTAAGCAATAATACAAAATATAATGAGTAAGTAGGCTTATTCACTATTTTTCTATCACATTTGGTGCTACACTAAGACTGAGCATAGTTATCATAAAGAATATAGTCCCTTATTTTAGAAAATACAAAGTTCTAATCAAAACTAAAAACGTAATGAAATTTAAACGTCTACTTTTTTATTATATTTCATGGCTGCAATTATGAAAAAGAACAAATAAGAGCGAAAGACAATACTTCTTTAGTTCGGCTATCGAAAAAGGTAATGAAAAAAGAAGTCATTTCGGCAAACCTCAAAGTTATAGCCTTTATTATATATACGCGTGCAAATAAAAGCGGCGATGTAATGTGATGCTCTTAGAAATCGGTAGTACGTAAAGCTTTGTCTTTCGCCGCGCATCACTACCAATCATATCAATTTTGAATGAGAGGTGTTCATGACGCTTGTTTAAGGGGCAAACGAATCTTATACTTTTACTAGCTAATCCCCGCAACTTCGTAAAAATGAAAAATTTTGTATTCATATTCTAATGATATTTGTTTTATTTCCCACGTTTATTTTTCTGTAAATATATTTAAAGACAGTGACCTTTTTTATTGTTTAATAATAGAATAGATAGTAAGTATAAATTGAATAGTATATGATCATTAACAAATTATTTTAGATCCAATGGTCAAAGTACAAAGTAAGAGCCTCGTACCATCCCCATAGGTTTAATAGTTTTGATGTGATGGGCAAATAAAAATAATGACTTAAATTTAAATTATTGTTTATCCTGGACCACTTAAACAACAAGAATAAATACTTACCTATTGATTCTATAAATATATAACAGTCTATATTATTGACTTAGCTCAAAATATTACTTAAGGAAATTGTGAAAGCATGTAAGCTTTTATGATTAATAAATATTAATAAATACGTTGTATTGTATATTTTATGAGGATAAAGGATGTAAAAAAAAGTCACCAATTACATGTTTGATGGAAAAGAACAGTTTATATCTTTCTATGGGGAAGTTGAATAAAATTGACATAGAATGCTGATAGTTAAAAATTATATGATTGTAACTAGTCACAGTCAGTTCACAAGCAGTAAGATTTACGATTACAATCGAACATTGGTTCTTCATAACACGCAAATTATATTTTTATGGGACCTCAAAGAGTTTGTTTCCACATGTCTGTAGTAACGAAGTAATCTAAAAAATCGTCATGATTTTCGGATGAATATTTAATTTGATATAAAAACATGTTTAGAATTCATCATAATATTATATAAATAAATTTTAAGAAGTAAAATTTCAAAATACATTCTTTAATTGAAGATGAACCTTCATGAATTTTCAAGTTCAATCTTCAATTTTCTTACTATGTTAAGAAATCTTGTATTGAGTGTCTAAAATTTTTGCTTCACTTTGTTTAAAACTATACAAGGTAAACTACATCCTTACTAATATTATAAATGCGAAAATAACTCTGTCTCTCTGTCTGTCTGTTACGCTTTCACGGCTAAACCACTAAACCGATTTTGATAAAATTCAGTATGAAGATAGAACTGAACTTGGAAAACGACATAGGATACTTTTTATTGCGAAAAATATAGTAGAAGGGGTTGAAATAGGGGATGAAAGTTTGTATGGAAGTTCCTTATTGTCAAACATAAAATCATGTAAGATTAATCAACTGTTTACAACTTTCACACCTAAACCACTTAACCATTTTTGACAAATAGTCTAGAACTTGGGAAAGACTCTAGTCTACTCCTTACCATGTCGCGCGATATAACCGAATTTGACGCGGGCGAAGCCACGGGTGGAAAGCTAGTAATATATATTATGAATCAAAACCTTACGTATTCCTATTCAACAATATGTCATTTTTTGTTCTCCAGTTAAATAACGTATTTTATGTCGGCTATCCATAGAAACCCAAATCACATGTAGGCAAATTCCCTTTTTTAGCAATTAATTTAACTTACACTCTGCATACAAGTGCTTGTCAAGTCTTACTTACTTTAACTGTAAAAGTAGGAAATTACAGTTAAGATATTTTACGTAAGAGGTTTGAACTCTAAATATTTCCCTAATATCAATTGACAACCATTTCTTACACTCACATATTTTCTAGTTGGTTTACGAAAACTTTTATAACGGAACGGAACGGTTTTAAACGGAAGGTACAAGCTGTAACAATAATATTTTGACTTGAAATAGTCTCATTATAGGCTCATTTATTCATTCGCCAGCCAGTTAAACGCAAATTACAAATATATTTGTTAACTAACGAGTAAATACATTTTTTAGGTTATCATTTGCAAGTTTATGACACAACTCTTTACGTTAGCGTGGATAAAGTTTCGCAAAATGCAGCTATAGCGAATTTTGTAGTTTCATGCAACTATTTCAAGCAGTTAGCATTGCTTATTAAGGAGTATTCAAAAACTGTCTTGTAAAACGGTGAAAGAGAATGAAGTTACCATAATTTAAAATATTTCTTAGATTGTAGATCACCTCGATATTTGCATTCTTTGGTTGTACTTTTATTTACTAACCTCGTTGTAGGAAATTTAGGCTTTTTCTTAACTAAAGTGAGTGTACTGTATTAACTCTACTATCGATTTTTTTATATAATTACATGTTTTGACACTTATTAGCCTGTGCGTGTTTTAGGTGGTAAAACGTTGTAGATACAGTTTCTCATTAGACTACTATAAAATTACAATTATGGACGGTTTCTTTCTTGTAGTTTTATAATGGAAACATGCTCTAATTTTCGTGTCTAATAAACGTTATCGAAAAAGCGAGCGATGGGTTTCGTACCGTGTCGAGCGCGATAACCCTTTATCAGATGGGGTGAGCGAGTGATGTCGCCAACAGTACTCCGTATTTCATTACCGCAATATTTTTTGTTAACTAGCACTGTTTAAAAACGGAACATTTTTGAGAATTAATAAGACTTGTGAGATTGTTTAATATGAACTAAACTAATACTGCCTTAGGTTGCGTCACACGTGCAATATATGTCGACGTACTTAATCGTTGTGAGTTCAGAATTTGCTCGTTAATTTTTACATTTGAAATATAGAATGAATGGGGAACGGAGTTTCTTAACACTAGGTTCCCTCTGCCTACCCTGCTATATACGGGATACAGCGTGAAGCTATGTATGTATGTAGGTATGTAAATATAGAATTTTTGCTGGTTTCAAAAGAAAAAGTGAAATGGAACGGTAGAACGGTACGGAACATCTAAACACTTTTGGACCATTATTCGTTGATAATTTTATGTATTGTAATTAATATCTAACGTAAATTGTTCATTAAAATGCCAAATCTTACATTTTTACTTCTTATATTGATATACTTATGTACGCATATCAACGTTTATTAATACTGTATTATTATTTTTCTATATTATATATTCAGTAATAAAATGAAGTTTTATCGTAACTCATAACCAATAATTATCGAACAATGAATAAATCGTATCTGAAAATAGTACAAAAGGTAAGAAAATAGCCAGTTTCAGCTTCTATATAAAAGGGAATAATGTTAGGAAACCACAATGGTTCTTTGAAGCTGGGGCTGTATAAAAAACGGATGTGTCAATAATTAACTGTGTGATCCGGGAGCAGACGCCGGCGGCCATCGATTGCGGGGCCGGTTTTTTTCATAACGAACATGTATTGTCGTTTGGACAAAAGAGGCAAACTCGTCGTGTTTTTATAGCGCATGTTGGGGCGAAAAATATTACACCCTCAGGCGGCTATGTGAGAATGAACACCGAGCTGCCATGTGCTGAATTTTGGACTGATTTGAATTGCTTATAGAGTTTACCATAAAATTACCATGTTTAATATGCTTCGAGAGTTGCAAAATATGTAATAAATATATACATAATAAAGTACATAATTTAGTAACCAAATTTTTTCAGTTTCTAATCCATATAAATCTATATATGGAGGAAAAACTTTGTATCTCTTGTACCAAAATTGTTCGGACGGAGGAGTATGAAATTTGGCACAATTAGGGAGTATAGAATATAATTTATAAAAATAGAAGTAGATTATATTAATAAAATAAATATTATACACCCTAACATCAGTTTAACATACACTTTAGTGTAAAATGTAATATATGTTGTTGAGGCAACGCGTTAACAGGGCCTCTAGTTTCTTAAATACTGTACTTTCATTTAAATTTAAAATTTAGGTTAAAATTTCTTCCTATGAAATAAATAATAATATCACTGAGTATTAGACATCAAAGGAAACTATCTAGTGAAGATGTTTTAAACGGAAACATTACAAACCTAACGGCTTCAATTGCCACTTTGAATACTAAGTAAAACAATATTTGAACAGATTTTGTGCTCCCAATTCTGTATATAATAGGCAATAAGGCTGCACAATCGCGACGCAATCGCAGCAAATCCGCACCAATGATCCCCCACGCACAATTTGAACCCCGGGAGGATCAGGAAATTCATCTCGCTAATCCACCGTCCCGCTGTGAATAGTAAAAGTGATGGCTCTATTCATTCTGAGGGGGACCTCCCCTTTGGGAAAGTGGAGAGAGGCGAGGGAGGGAGCCAGAAAGCGCTAAAATTTAATAAAGCCGGGCTCGACGGGACTATGGACAGCCCTTGCGATTAATTACGCACAAGAACCTAGTAATGATACCTACGCAGCTATGAAAATAAGGACCGAGGGTAGTTTGTCGCTTATCTATTATTCAATGAATAATCTCCTTCGTGTTTATGATGCTTTTTAATTTCGTTTGAATAATTAAAGTCGGCAATTAGCCTGCATATGCTATTTCAGATTGTTCCTCGAGTCATAAGACTTGTGAAATTATAAAAGCAAAACGGACGAAGTAGCGGCTTGTACAATTATAATGAGGTACGTAGGTATGTGGTTATGAAACACATAAATATAATGTAGTGTATAATAGACACGCCTTAGTGGGGAGGCACTACACGTTAAGTGGAAAGTCACGTCGCTTACACGAGTCTTTTTTCGCTTTAATACATTACTCTTTAGTGTACAGGGTCTGCTTTTGACGTAAAACGAAGTAGATATTAAGGGCAGTCATTTTAAATACATTAAGCCTAACGTTGTAATAGATGCAGGATAAAATCTAAATTGTGACATAATATATAAAACTGTAGAAATACTTTTGTGTAGGTTCTTCATATTTTTACCGCGTATGCGTCAATAACTATATTCTTTCTCATTATATCTCGTATGATTTTGAAAAAGGTAAAAAAATGTTAAATAACAAACCAACATCTTGTATACTCTCTCTTGTATAGTCTCTATTGATGTGGCTTAAGATAGAGTTGGGAGCTATATTTACCATTATCTTTTATAAAATACACGACTCAAGTAGTCTCATGTATACGGGCTCCCTATGTTTGCAATTCCTCAAGTGGTACATGGGCGCAATGCGCGGGTTGGTAACGACATCTTTTGTTGACGATTGAAGCGCGCTCGTAATCCGCGCTCGCTCGAGTGTTTCAAGTGTTTCACATTCGCTCGCTCTCCATTCGTCGCGAAAGCGTCACACTTCACGTCGTGTACGAAACATGGTGATAAGCTTACGCGAAATATATATATGTTTACTCCGTTAAAGAAACCATCGATGTATTTTTTTTTTAAATATAGGTATGCAATAAAATTCCGTAATTTATGCTTATTTTCGCTTCTAAAAGAATTGATTTTGTAAAAACATTCATTATCAAAATCTCATTTAAATTTATATTTTCTTTATAAATAAAATTGATTTTTTTACATAATAATAATATAGTTTAGTTTATATATTATAGTTATAGTCCGAGGCGAAAGAGGTATGCAGGGATCATAGCGTTTGGCTCGCCGTTTTCTCTGGCTACCCCGCTAGAGACAAAGCATGAAGTTAGGTAGGGTAATATATTTTATTATTATCCAAAAGAGTCCATTTTCTTAATTCAATTACTCAAATACAAATAGGAACTTAAAGTAGTATGTATTGCTATATCTAGGGAAAGTATTAAGAATTAATTTATGTTAACAAACTTCAGCTTCACATATATAATATATAGCCGCATATGCCGCAAAGCAAATACCTATGAACCTAGTCAATAAACTCAGTTTTTCCTTTAAGAAACATACAATTCAATTCAAAATTTATATTATAATATTATAATAATAAATTATTTTATACGAAATATTCCATTTGTGAAGACGACCTCCGCTAATAAAAAGTATATAACAACATCATTGTACGTTAATGTTTGTTAGATAATATGACGGAAAAATAGTGAATTATTCTTCAAAACAAGTAAATACCTGAGCGACTGTTCAAGTGAGTTATCTGAAGCATTTTTAAAAACGCTTCAACCGGGAGCGAGTCCGTGGCTTCGCTTGGAGCATATCGTCACGGCGTATCTCGTAATTGGCGCTCGAGTGGCAATTAGCAGGCACTTGCCTCTGTCACCGCTCGACCCGTAGCTCAGAGCGCTACCTTACTTCCTCTTAGCCGCTACTTCCACAAATACATAAATACCACATTACTACCATTCTTCAAATTTAAGTTTTCCTCGTAATTTGTGAGATTCAGTACAAAATATTCTTAATTTTATAAACTGTATTAAATTTTGAGGTGGCCACTTCTAAATGTACAGATATTTTACTTTTGTAGAGACTATGAGTACTTTACGACGATATTGCAAGATATTTAGAAAAAGTTATTATGATTTTGTCTTTTTTATATTTAAAGTAATTCGGAAATTTCTAATAATTTTTATATTTGATTGTCAAAAAATGATACACAACAAGATCAAAAGTATAAAAGATCTTATACTTTTCTTATTATATATTTTATTAATATAACGGTATTATATACAACGCCTGCCGTGGCGTAGAGGCACAAGCGTGCGACTGTAAGCGAGACAGGTTGTGCGTTCTATTCCCACTCCAGGAAATGTAAAATTTAGTATTTTCATTTTTTGGGTTTGGTAACAAGGCAAAGCGCGGCGTTGAGTTCCGCCACTCAACACGCAATGCCTCAATTCGGCGGAAAGTGGGGAACGGAATTGTTGAAAGAGAATGGAGTGTCTTAGCACTAGATTCTCTGGTTCCCTCTGCCTACTCTGCTATATGCGGGATACAGCGTGAAGTTAAAAAAAATAGGTATTATAATTTTCATAGAAAATGATATTACTATTTATATACTCCAACAAACAAAATGTATAACTTACTTTATTTCAATACACAAGCATGCGAGTATAATTTTGTTACCATGGATTTCACGGCGGTTTAATCGAAAATTAACAATGTGTAATTTGTCATCAAATGGTAACAGTCAAGCTATAGTAGGTATTCGCCGAATAACCAGTGTTCTATTTACTAAGTTGAGAACATGACTGCAAAACTAAAACAAAAGTTCGTTTTCGATAGTTTTCTTTTTGAAATTGAATCGTCAGTCACGTGTATATCAATTTATACCATAGTGTATGTTAAACACATGTATGTTTCCTTCCCGTATTAATGTAATTAAATCAAAATATATACTTGAAGTTTATATTACATACATACATACATAGCTTCACGCTGTATCCCGCATGTAGCAGGGTAGGCAGAGGGAACCCAGTATTAAGACACTCCGTTCCCCACTTTCCGCCGATTTGAGGCATTGCGTGCTGAGTGGCGGAACTCAACGCCGCGCTTTGCCTTGTTACCAAACCCAGGAAATTAAAAATTCCATTTACTGGAGAGGGAATCGAACCCACAACCTGTCGCACGCTTGGACCTCCGCGCCACGACAGGCGTTTATATTAGGACAAAACAGGTTGTTAAAACCGTTAATAGCTAGCAAATGTTTAAAACACATAAATTGACAATCCCGATCCATTACCAGTTCAGTTAGTGCGAAATGAGCTAGTTAATAGAGTTATCTGTGAAACATGACTAAACCGTATTTATTATTCATAACATGAATATACGCAAATCGTTTGCGCTAAGCTCAGTCGGCGGTATCAATAATTGAATTTTGGGATTGGGGGATCACTTCGGAGTTTCGGTCCTAAACCCTCCATTAATTGCTAGAATTAATTCGTCCCCTTAAAATTTAAGGCAGGACGTTCATAGAAAAGAAAAATGTATTACGTTAAGATAATAAGCTAACAAATGCTAAATATAGCACAACATACTGTGTCGTTTTATCAGCCAGCATATGAGTGATTAATGGTATACACTATACAGTACCTGAATTGAAAAGTATAGTATAATTATATTATATTTTTATACTGTTTTTCTTATGAAAAATAGAAACAAAGTAAAAAAGGAAAAAATAGAGCAACTACTAAATATTCTACACTACCTATACGTACCTAAATATGTTTTATCATATGGAAGAAAAAAATACTAAAACTCATGTTAAATTAGTAAAGCTAAGTATAAATGTGTTTTTACCATTATTCCATATTTATAATTTATTATTACTAAAGGAATTAAATATATTAATACATAATTTTATAACGAACACATCCGTATGGATGCAAATAATAAAACCGTTAGTCCTCTTTTTTGTTCGATAGTACTTCGTTTTTACATACTATTGGTAATTTTAAATACCTAACTATTTATTCTTATTGATAAACCACTATTACACTTATCGAAAAGATAAAGAATATTATGACTATTTAGTCTTGTAGTCATTAAAAATCTATTTAAATGCCAAAATGCAATATTTTCTGTAAAGCGTTTAATATACCTATCTAGTATCATTTCACACATTTAACTTAGACATACTATGTCTAAAAATACTGCACATATTTGTACAATAAAGTATATCTAAGTACATTTATACCTCCTTATGTACCTCAGTGAACGGTGTCCTTTAGTTCGACGCTCGATGGGGCGCAAGGAGGGTTTAATCGCAATCGATACCAGTTCCTGATGATGCTGATTCAATAGCTTGCACTAAGGCATTTTTATAAAGTGAAAGATAAGCACAATGGCATCGTCTTGTAACCTATTGCGATAAACTGCTGAATTTAGTTTCATACTTAATATTTTTTCGTGAAATATAAAAAAAAATAATATTGTCTATGTTATGTATGTACCTTACTGTATACACCAACGAATGTGAAACGGTCGGTAAAAAGAAAAATATAGGATGTTGAAATAGACCTAAAAAGCCAAAAATAAAAAAGACCATCAAATAGCTAGCTGCAACAAAACTACTTCACTATGAACTGGCTATCACTTTCGGTATCAAGTTGCATATCCATTTCACATACGCTATTGCGTCGCACGATCGTGACATCGACACCCCTAACTCACACCCCTGTGTCAGCTACACACACCCAAACCAAGGAGTCACTGCACCGAGTGAAGTGTGTCTCCGTGCGATTACCGCCCTTAAACCGACGTGTTAGGATCGTCAAGAAAATAATGTTGATTTTTATATCGGTTTCGTTACGTGGTCATTGTATACATAGAGGGCGCGCCCCTCACTGTCGCCGAACAAACATGGCGGCTAACGAGGTTTTTGCGAGCGGCTCTCGTGAGCGATTTCGCGCCTAATTTGGACGTACGCTACACCGAGAAGTGTTTTATTTTATTTAGATTTTCACATGAAGCCGTGTGGGATATTTCAGCTAGTACGTACTCCTTCAGTGTTTACATTCATGAGAACTTTATTGAGTCATATAAATGTATATTTTTGACGGATATTGTAACATAAAAAAATAAGCTTTCTTATTCATAATACAATTATATAAGCCATTAAGAAAGAATGCTCGCCTGTATAGCTAAGAATTAAAACAAATCTGAATTCTAAGTAAGTCGGATGTTAACAAAAACAAATGGGTAAACACTTTACCGTAAAACACAACTATACATAAACAATATATACAAATACAAAGAAATCAATGAAATAATATACTTTCTTCTACGTTTTCAGAAATTGAAGCGAATTAATATTGAATTGAATATATTATAGAATTTGAAGCGTATGGTAAGGTATGTATTGATTACTTTTCTCATTTGGATTATGTTATATAATACTGTACACATATATACATAGCTTCACGCTGTATCCCGCATATAGCAGGGTAGGCAGAGGGAACCTAGTGTTAAGACACTCCGTTCCCCACTTTCCGCCGAATTCAGGCATTGCGTGCTGAGTGGCGGAACTCAACGCCGCGCTTTGCCTTGTTACCAAACCCAGGAAATGAAAAATTCCATTTCCTGGAGTGGGAATCGAACCCACAATCTGCCGCGTTTACAGTCGCACGCTTGTGCCTCTGCGCCATGACAAGCGTTTTATAATATTATGTTTAATTTAATTACGTTTTTCAGAAATCTGATAAGGTATTTACCTAGTATATCTTTTGTTTTGTGTATGGAGGCGTACATATTACGTTTGTCTTTGTGTTAGTTTTATCGAAGATGTCTTGTGGTAAGGGTCGCCAAGTAGATACTTACTTTAAAATTAATTTAAATTTTTCTTAACGATATTTTTTTAATTCACAGACAGACAGAAAGTAAATGCTTTATTATTTTTTAAATAGTGAAACCCATAAATTTTGTATTCTAGTTCTTGCGCAAATAACAAACTGCGCAAATTTATAATTTTATCAAATTTAGAAAAAAATATAGATCTCAAGAGATAAAATTTTTTTCAAATATTTCTGGAAGCGGCTAACAAACAGTATAGCTTAAATTAATATAATCTAGACCTGTATACCCCAATTCGCTAATACTAACAAAGTCGTCGTCAAGATATTTGAATTTACTCAAGTCCTACATTGAATACCACTTTGATATCCTTCTGTTCGGTGTTATAATGACCAGGCTGCTAATATTTATTAGCGACTATAGAGCGTGTAAGGCAATCGACGTACCGGTGACCCGATGTGATAGCTTTGTCACCTTTTATAATAAACCTGTAATATCTTCTGAGATATTTATTTTATATACGTGCCGTAAAGGAAAATATTGATTTTTATATCAGGTTATCTGTAGGTAAAAGCATGTTTCTTTTTCTCGTCATGTCTCACATAGTTTATGGTCTTAAAATTCTAAGGCACTAAATTATAATTTACTAATACCCCCATTTATGAGTGAAATACAGTGCCATAGTTATGTTAGATTTCAACGGTTAGTACCTACGAAATGTATCTAAAATAGTTATCACTGAGATCATTTGTAAAAATACAGTCATTTCTACGTTTTTACGAAGCTGCTGAAGTATAATGGATATTAATATTTTTATTATTATAAAATAATGGTCTTTTCGGTAGCCCTATTAAAGTATGATGTTGTCCGAAATCGCTTTAGGCTTCAATATCGTTCCAAAACTAACTACACCACATGATATTATGTAAGTATTGTCTTACTATAGGCTTCCAGCGATCCGTTAGTCATTTCGGTATGCTTCTATATAAATACGGAGGACGGACCTTTAATTTTCTATATGAAATTGTCTATTTCATGTTTTTACTTAAGATATTTCCTGGTTATAGAAAAAAAGACATTTATTATAACGAGACCAGCTGCCTCACTGTAGTAGTAACGTAATAAAATAAAAACAATCTACTTTAGAAGAACATATATACTGTCTGTCATTTTCATTTTAATTAAAATTATTTGGAGTTTCCTTTATGATTAAAAGAAAAGCAAGAAGTTCAAAACATAATTTAAGAGACCACCGTTACGTAAGTATGAAAGCGACTGGCTGTAAGTTGTCAGTTCGATACCTAATTTAGGAAATATTATCATTTCCCATTTACTAATTACTTAATTTTTCCGTTTTACCTGAGCAAAGCACGGCATCCTGTTCTGTTCGCAACTCAACGAGCAATGTCTCAAATTTTAGTACAAAGCGGAAAAAGGAATGATCAAAAATCCTTATCACTGGGTTCTTTTTACTGCCTTCTAAAATATACAATACATTATATGTATATTTAAACATGTTTTCTTTGCATATAAGAGCACAACTACATAAAACTTTTTAGTAACGAAAGCAATCAATCAAACTGCTGTCGAGACGAGCCAATGTAGAGTGAGCTAACAACACTTGTGTTCTCTCAGCTTGAATCTCAAAAGGGTATTGAAAGAAAAAAGTTAAGAAGCTCAACTTAATTTGGTAAAAATCTTAAGTAGCATCTACAAAGAGCTTCTTTGGTCATTGAATAGTTTGTAAAAAGAGCATTTGGTCTAACAAAACGTTATTAAATCTTATTCGGAAGGGAATAAAAAAGTTTTGAGCTGTGTATCGCCCATTGTATATGGAATTGGGTGCTTTAGCGCCTTTTCATCGAGACTTATTTAATATTTGTGTTGTTGTGCTATAGGATTAACATTTGCCATAATTTTAAAGCACAATAAATGTTGAAAATATCTAAAGTAATATTTTGGATGTCTACCTATTATCAACGCTATACTTACTACAAAATATTTGATTTCCAACAAAGTGTGTAAATTATTATATTAAAAAGAAATGCTTTTATATTTTCTCTTTCTTCTTTAATAACGGATGTTCAATAATTACTTCAGCTCTTTGTATAAATAGATAGATTTCCAGTTTCACTACAGTATTTTCCAATATGTTCCTAAATAAGTAAATTTCACGTGTATTTTGCGGCATTCAATACGTATCATATGACAATGGATGCATCGATTCACTATAAGTATTGTTAAAAGTATTAAGAACAGTTTCTGAACGATTAGCCGGCGGCAATGCGACAAAATGGGATGAAAACGTCAAAATACAATCTCTGGTGACAATCTAAAGTAGGATAAATAGAAACCGAATTGAACAAAGTATCATGCTTCCGCATTACAAATTGTAGTAATCACACAATAAGATTTATCACAGGTAACATTAGAACTTTTTTAGGTTTTTTTATATTATACTTAAATGCAAAAATAAAAGTATTTATCTGTAACCATAAGATGCAGCGTTACGTATTTGTTACATGATAATGAAATACATATAATTATAACCTTATAATATGATTAGGAATATTTAAAGTAGATATTTGAGAGTATTAGGTATTTTCTAAGTTAAAGTCTAGATAGATTCCGTTGAAATATATTGGCAACATCTTTAAAATAAGCGAAACGTCAAAAATAAGGTGATGCTTTGTATTTTGAATATTCCATGAAAGAAAAAAAAATAATGTCCTTTATTTATTCTTTTTGTAAAATATGTACGTACTGCATATTAAATTGGCATATAATTTAGTGCATATGTACTAAATTATACTTATAATTTATAGTATACTTATTATCAAGGTTCAAAAAACAAGTCTTTAATCGGCTGTATTTTTAATTATTCAGTTTATAAAAAAATATTGAGTTTTATGAGATCTCAGGTTTTACCGGTATTTGCTCATATAAAATGAAAATATTTTAACCAAATTAATATACGAATATATCGTATTCGAAAATACATTTCTGGAAACTTGTAGTTTACAAAAATGTATTTATACTAAAATATACGAGTACTCATAAAATCGAGATAAAATGGTTTCGTTTAATATATATATATATATATATATATATATATATATATATA
>JAKGSA010000589.1:149402-181702 GCA_033558755.1 Philaethria dido
TATATATATATATATATATATATATATATTTTAACTTTACGCTGTAACCCGCATATAGCAGGGTAGGCAGAGGAAACCTAAGAACCTAGTGTTAAGCACTCCGTTCTTTTTCAACAAATCCGTTCCCCACTTTCCGCCAGATTGAGGCATTGCGTGTTGAGTGGCGGCACTCAACGCCGCGCTTTGCCTTGTTATCAAACCCAAGAAGTGAAAATACTAAAATTTTACATTTCCTGGAGTAGGAATCGAGCCCGCAGCCTGTCGCGTTTGCAGTCGCACGCTTGTGCCTCTGCGCCACGACGGGCGTTTAATATATATCAAGTGTTGTTTTATATATAGCCTTTTAAAATATTCGTGGTCAAATTTGGCAAAGTGTGTGACGATATTCTTCACACATCATTGAAAGTAAGAGTACAATCATCTGCAAAATTTATAATTTGTTATGATATTTTACCGTTATTTTCAAAATATTGCTAATCACCGCTATATCAATATGCTATTTAGTGATAATACTGCCCAAAAGCCTTCGACAAGTTTAATATCTCTAGTTCGTAGAATACATTATGCTCGAGAAAAAAGAAATAGCATTTTGAAATATTAGAGGAGAGTAGTTTTATATTTATATGAAATCGTAATTGATTACAATAAAATCATGCGAAATAAGATTATGTTTTTTCAAAGAGGTAGATGTCAACTAGAAATAAATATTTTTTCAATCCTTCACTTGCCCGAGGGGCTTTTCAGATTAAACTCCATCCCATTTGGAAAAAAATACATTGTGTTGTCAACGTGCATGTATTGTAGGCGACATGCCTGTTTTTGTCAAATCTATTGTGAATTTCATTTATAAAAATGTTATCGCAACAAAGAATTTCTGTTATTTTAGTATACGATTAATATTAAATATGCTTAATGATTTTTTGTATTTCAATACCTCTTTAAAAAAAAAATTATAACAGAACAGAATTGAATTTGTCTTCTATTAGGTATAATAATATGCAGGACATAGAGACGTTTAACAACCCTTATAATATGTTAACGAAAATTTTCCAATTTTGCGACGTACGTTCGTATAGACGAAAGTTTTTCAATCTTGAATAATTTTTGACATATTTAGTATACAGTAAAACTGAATATTTAAATTATTTCTCTATAACAGAATTAAAAACTTTATAATTTTACTACTGGGTGTACCAATTTTGATGATAGCTAGTGCTTTTGATGTGGTCTCATATAAGCTTAGTTAAGAACGCAGTAGTTTTTGAGTTCTTCGTGATAATTGTGCTTTTTAATGTGTTTTATTTGAAATCGGTAAAGTATTATATATTTTTTTGTGATGTTTAAATTTTACTGGGTGTATCAATTTTAAAGATTCTTTTTAATGATAGTGCTTCTTTTTCTCCTAGTGCTTCTGATGTGGTCTCATTTAAATTTAGTCAAAATTGGAAGAATAGTTTTTGAGTTATTCGTAATAAATTTACTTTTTAGTGCAATTAATTAGTCAGTATTTTTTTTAAAATCATATATAAAATATTGCATTATTTGAATGAATGACAATCAACGTACTGGCGAAACTACAGGCCATAGAAAACTCAAATTTGTCATGTATTTGGGCAGTGTAGGAGAGTACGAAGACAAGATCTCTCGAAATTAAAACGAGGAATAAATTAATCAACAAATTTATTTTAAATTGTTTTTGCACTGCTTCCCGCTAAGTAAAGTGTCCTACTAAGTTTCACT
Organism: Philaethria dido; assembly: GCA_033558755.1. Classification (NCBI taxonomy): domain Eukaryota; kingdom Metazoa; phylum Arthropoda; class Insecta; order Lepidoptera; family Nymphalidae; genus Philaethria; species Philaethria dido. The sequence goes on from JAKGSA010000589.1 coordinate 151,143, forward strand.
ATTAATAAAAGGTTGCCTGTAAGAGATTACTTTTAGTGATAATTATTTTATTATTGGGTTTTAAGTAGCCAACTATAAGTTATTAAATATGTTAACATAGTGGCCATTATTCAACATTGTACCTTGCAGTGTTTGTGCGTTTGAAATAAGTAATATTTTTAATCCTTTTTTTATTTTTTTCTCATAAGCGTATTGTATTTAAGGAAAAAGAATTGCAATAACTGTATGTTTATAAATAAGTATTAGTATTTTTTTATTAATTATCACAATGGTTTTTTTTTTTTTTGGTTGGTAGAAAATTTAATAGCAAGTTTAGTGTCTTAACTTTGGTTTAATTAATTTTTATTTTTTGTACAAGAAATTTCAACTTCATTAGTTTTAGGTGAAACATATCTTTATAACTTTTAAAAGGGCAACCGTAAGGCCCACAATAATTAGGAACCATCCTCAAGTCAATACAGGAAATTGAATGAGTGCTACACGTCAGTTATACTTGAAAAGGACCCGGCCCTCTGGATTATATAAATGAGGTGGGAGTGAAGGAAATGAACGTTTGTTTTATTTATATGAAATATTCCATATGTCCTTTACTTATATTTTATTATAAGTATTGTAATACCAACATAAATGCCTGAGAGGCGATGTCTTTCAAAGATAAATAAATTGTGTGAGATTTTTCACGCTGTATCCCATATAGCAGGGTAGGCAGAGGGAACCTAGTGTTAAGAAACTCCGTTCCCCACTTTCCGCCGAATTGAGACATTGCGTGCCGAGTGGCGAAACTCTACGCCGCACTTTGCCTTGTTACCAAGTCCAGGAAATGAAAAATTTCATTTCTTGGAGTGGGAATCGAACCCACAATCTGTCGCATTTACAGTCGCACGCTTGTGCCTCTGCGCCACGACAGGCGTTACAAATCAACATGTAGACACTAAAATTATATGTGTATATTTAGATATACTGAATAAAATATCATTTAGTGACATCTCGACTTGCAGTTATCTACTAATTAGCCTTTATCTATAAAAAAAGGTAAAAGAACAAGCGCGACCTCTGTTTGGGAGTCAAGTAGTTAGAGTTCATAACTTCAGAGAATTTTGATTTTAAGAAGTCAAATAGAAATTATATGTAAAATGATATTTATATTTATTTTATTAAATTGATATTATTTATGAATTGATGCATTTAAGGTATTTACACATCTCGGTCTGTCTTTGTTTAATTAGCATTATCTAAGCAAATATGTTCAGTTGCGAAATATATATGAAGTAAGTGCAATATTTCCGTGGTTTCTGATAATAGTCATCATGTCATGATGACTGAACAGTCATGTTATGTGAAGTGAAAAAATTATGCATTTCTAAAACGACTATATTTATTAATAGAGAAAATCTTTGTAATATTAGATTAAAAAAATATGGAATTGTAAGTATGAAAAGAAAACGCTTCATATCGTTTTACGATGATGGACTTATCACGAGACTTGTCAGTATAGAAGAATCGACAGTAATGTGCTGAGGAAATGGAAAAATATCTGTATCGTTTCGGAAAACATAAAATTCAGGACAAGTTACTTAAAAAAATTATTTATTGGTCAATCATGGGATGTCAGTCAGCTGATAGCAAATCAGTTCGGTAATATCTGCTTTGTATAACATATTATAATAATCATCTAGTGAACTTCATATAAGCAGTCAATGTAAACATTATTAGCGAATGCAATTTCCTAGTTATAATTAAAGTACCTTAGGGCGGGAGAGTATATAGTGTGTCATTAAAACCTGACATGAATACAATAAGTACGCCCAGAACAACGTGAACGCCATTTGCCCCGTAAATAAACCCATCCAAACCTTACATGAGACTTCAAAGACACAAGCTTGACACTAAGCGCTTGTGTGACATACCCCTCTTGTCGCTTTTATTATATTTTAATTCACACCCCTAGCGTTTTAATTTCCGATTCCAAGTTTGAGATGTATTTATTACGTAATAGAATTGAAATTACATTGGCCTTTAGACAAAAATGGCAGTTTTCACGTGCTAATGTGGCTAGACGTGATATACGTTTTTGAATGTTAAACGCTTACAAGAAGATTGAATTTGCTTTCAAATCAGATTGTTTTAGGGTGTGTTGTTAAAAGCGGTATTGTACAGACTGTCGTGTACATTATAATGAATACATAGGTAGTGCCATTGATATGGCAAATGTGACAAAGGATTTTTCTCTAAGGGCACGCTCGACAAATATTAATCTTTTTTACAACTGTCACTTGAGTTAAGTGCATTTCAGACAAATCGGCTCTGTGTCGTCATTACTTTATTGTTCTATTATTTCAAAAGAAGTGTAATACGTAAATAAAAATATGTTCTACATATTTAGAATTCGGAAATACCTACATGAATTAAGATATCATTTTATTTAAGGTAATTATTGTAGTATTTATAAAATCACCACGTCACACAAAGATATACTTACAATACTAAAAGCATTCAAATATATAAGCAGATATCTACTTTATTATTTTGACTTAATTTTGTTTAAATTCTAAGCATTTTAATTTTTTTTATGAACAACTTCAAAGTACCTTTTCAACACTTTTCTAATTTAAAATCATAATATTATTGATAAAAAAAAATTATATATAATAATTATTTTTTGTAGGTATAAAAATAACTTGATATTTACAAGTATCGTATGTACGGAGAAGTGTTTCCTTACTGCGCCTCGACAACGTCTATGAAATGATTATTGGAGTCATAAGAAACATAGGCGATAACTAAATAACAATGACATAGTTATAGAAGTAGATAAAAATATAAATCTTAAGGATAATAGAAAATTTTGAAAATTTCGAAAATACGGTCAACTTCACAGCTCTGCAAACTCTAATTTACAAATATTATATATATTTGTAAATTAGCGTAGTAGTACCTATCAAGTGAAATTGTTCATTAAGCCAGAGCTCCCTTCGGTTAACGGACCCTTTTCATTATAATAATGTTTTGATGTTATTTTATTGTAAAACAGCTAGAACATATTTCAGCTAAAAGGAAATTTGGATTTATTTTTGATCATAACTTTTTTCATTTTGATTTTACGACAAAAGGCAACACAAATAAAGTTATAGAAAATTTACATTGCAAACAAAAAATGTCGTTTAAAATGAATAGTTTGGTAGACAAAGCGTGAAAACCCTTATTCCCAGATTACGGTCGCGGGAGAAGAGTGCAATCCACAAACTTGGACATAAGGAATCCCTTTTCCTTCCCCATGAACAAAATTAGAACCTCTGAGAAATTCACGCCAAATGTAACATTTGAATTGTTTTCATTATTACGTGAATTATTCTGCAGATAAAAAAAAAAATGTTAAAGTGTTAGTAAAATCATCCAATTGGCCGTTAGATTAGAAGTACCCAAAGGCATAAACATTCACTTCACCTAATATCTTAGAATAATGGCATACATACGTATAGACATCAAATAGCAAATAACTGTCCTTAAGGTTATATATAGTTATTGCAATTATTTAATGTTATTCTAATATTAATTATCGTTGTAGTGAGTGACTGTAATTGTTGTTTTTTTTTTAACTTCACGCTGTATCCCGCATATAGCAGGGCAGGCAGAGGGAACCAGAGAACCTAGTGTTAAGACACTCCATTCTCTTTCAACAATTCCGTTCCCCACTTTCCGCCGAATTGAGGCATTGCGTGTTGAGTGGTGGAACTCAACGCCGCGCTTTGCCTTGTTACCAAACCCAAGAAATGAAAATACTAAATTTTACATTTCCTGGAGTGGGAATCGAACCCACAACCTGTCGCGTTTACAGTCGCACGCTTGTGCCTCTGCGCTACGACAGGCGTAATTGTTGTTAATTTTCATAAATCATTATAAAATAAAACATAGTTAAGCACTGATAATGACTGAACAACAAGATTCCTAAGAATTTAAAGAGATGGCGCTACTACTAAATTTTAGCGTTTACTCTATCCCACCAGAACGTAGTTTGCTATATCTACCATAGATGGCGTTCAAAAATTATAAAATTTACAAAAAATAAACACTCAAATTTTTACAAATATACGGTTTTATTCAAATTAATCTTTGAAAAATCAGCAGCAGTAGCATTGAAAAAATGTTTTATTGTTTTACTAATTACACTGTCATAGTAAAATTTTTGGTTGTCGAAATTAATACTTTTATGATTCCAATATAAGTTATATACTTAACTTGCTCCGAAATTAAGCTTTTTAAGTAAAGACCTTGTAAAAAAGCTTACAAGTAATTGAAATTTCTTTCTTTTATTATACTTGAAAAAATATGTATTGATCTATACATTCTCCGCATGAAATTACTAATAAGTACTTAGACAGATATTATATTTTTATATATACATACATACGTAGCTTCACGCTGTGTCCCGTATATAGCAGGGTAGGCAGAGGGAACCTAGTGTTAAGACACTCGTCGAATTGAGGTATTGCGTGCTGAGTGGCGGAACTCCACGCCACGCTTTGCCTTGTTACCAAACCCAGGAAATGCAAAATTCCATTTTCTGGAGTGAGAATTAAACCCACAACCTGTCCATTCAGTGTCGTCGTTTTGTTTAACAACGTTTACAGTCGCACGCTTGTGCCTCAGCTCCACGACAGGCGTATTATATTTTTTATAATAATATATTATGTATATGTGGATACATTTAAATAATATATAATATTTAAATATATCTACATATCTCAGTTCTATATATACCACATATGTTTTAAAATTTAGTTTATTTAACCTCTAGTCTTAGAAAAAATATACCTATGTATGTTCAAATTGGTCCTTACAACGGTTTTGCTATTAGATCTGAAAGTAAAAAGAACTTTTGTGAAACTGTCGCGACTATAAATCAACAATCAGTGCATAGCGAACTGCCTTCTTATTTATATTTACGACGGAACGATGGTACAATTCAAAAAAAATATTAAAGACAATAGGTACTAATTCCAAATAAAACTCGAATGGAGTCACGAAAGGTAAGGTAAACGTCCATCACATTAATAGATTGACGTGCTTAAAACTGTAAAATTACCATTTCGTATAAGAATCGAAAAAAAAAAAACATTTAAAAAATGGCTTCGTTTAGGGTTTTAGGGGTAGCGACGACGCGCACATGGCACGCGGCATAAACTTGTCGCTTAATGGTTTGTAAGATATGAATAAGGGATGTTTTATACTTAAAAGGATTAATTTGTTAGTTGATTTCAAAAAAGAATACTACATAGATTTTAACGCATTTGTTATTTTTATGAGACTATTGTTTCTGTAGGAGATCAAAATGTATATAGAGTAAAATTTTACCGCTTAGTAAAAAATGTTTAATAAGTAGTGCTGATTCTTCCAATAACCTTTATATTAAGATGTACTTAATTAATAATATGAGGTAAAGTATTTTCTTCACAGCTTCCTCAGACAGTTAGTTTGGTGGTCTGGCTGAGGACGAACCTCCTCGTCCTCAGCCTGGCTCGCGACCACTAACATGTCAAAGATGAACCGCCAAATATCTTATGATGTGTTCCGGTTCGATGGCATGTAAGCCGGGTTTTCCCCTTTCCCACCCATCCTTTCCCCAAAATGTGGTGGACCCGATAGCGGACTACTACATTATCCTCCCCTTTCATCTGTATCCTCTAGGATGGCAACGCATCTACATCTCTAGTGGTGTAGATGTTCATGGGCGAAGGTAACCATAAGTGGTTACCTTCGCCCATGAACATGGTAAGCCATCAGGTGGTCCTTCTGCTCGTTTGCCAACCGTTATCCATAAAAAAAAGTCAGACAGAACTTTGTGTCTTTTCACTCCGTTCGCCGCTTTCCGTCCGAATTCTAAGCATTATGTGCAAAGTGGCATTATGTGTAAAGCGGCTTTGTCCTCCCAGGAGAAATGAAAACAATTTAAATATAATCATTCTCCAGGGTGAGTTTCGAACCTATAACCGCATTTACAGTCCTTGTCCCACTGCACTACAATGGCCTCTATATATGCTTACGTTACTTAGCCTCTAAGCAGATATGAATTTACTATACTTATTAATAATAAATAAGAGCATTTTCATGGGTTTTTTTATAGGCTTTAAATTAAAAAAGGTTATATTTAACACAGGTTTTAAATATTACTATAAGAAATGAATACTTTCACTATTCTTCAAAAATTAAATTAAAATGAAATATTAAATATTATCTTTATTGGACCAAAAGAAAAGTTATACAGTAACCAGATACATAATATGATCTTCTCACTTTTATTGTTTTGACATTGGTATTTATAAACTCTGGTACCCATTATAAGATTTAACTTATGTTATGGGTACCAGCGCTCTTACAATTTTAAGAACCTGTCGGTACACTTGGGTCTTGATGTAAAATGATCATGATCAGCTTTATTATCTTATTTTATATCTAATCTATATTCTCGATTGATAAGAAATTGAATTACATTAAAAGATTAAAGAAGAAGAAAGTGCATTAGGAGTTATTTATATTATAACTTATAAAAGAAGTCATGAAGTTTCAGCACGACAATAGAATAGTAAAAAGCGTTAATTAATAGAAAAAACTAATAAAATTAATATTGAGATAATTTGCCCGCGGTAGCCTGTATTTTGTTGTCATTGAATATTGTAACTATTGCATGTTGGCAAATATCTATAAATCACGCCATTTATTACGTCAACAGCTGTGGGAAGTTTTAACATGGATTACGTGTACGTGTCACTTAATTGATGATTTAAGTTCGTTATTAAATTAAGTTAATTTTCCCAATAATTACAACAGTAACATACATGTTTTGGTTAAACGTAAATAAGATCTTCATTCAGTGTAAGGTGGCGCAACCTAAGGCCTGAGTTGATCTAAATTAATAAGTTAGGTATACTACAATATAGGAAGTACACAACTGTACTTACATTCTATACTAGACTAGGGAGTACTTTTTTGAGGTTTAAACTTTCACTTGAGGGATTTAATTTGATTGATTAGTATTATATATAAATTATAATTTTACAAATATTATAAAATAAATATATAGGTATATAGGTATATAGGTATATAGGTATATATATGAAAAACAAAAATTTCTTGCTATATTTGGATTTCTAAATACAAGTATTAAATTTAATTATAAATCTTTTTTCTTTCAGTTCAGTTCAGTTCTTTAATTACATCAAAGCTTTTCGCCAGTATGGCGTTGCATGTATGGAGATCATACAAGGGAGATTGGTCGTTAAAAAAGAGATAAAGATAATATTTTATCTACGTGCTTATATATTTTAATAGGAATATGTAAGTGAAAAGACATTAAATTGGAGTGTGGAAGATATTTCATAAGTATAGGTAGGTATTTAGTCTTTAGATAGAATAACAGTATGTTAACTGAATTCGTATATTACATTATTAGTGGGGAACGCAAATCTTGAAAGAGAATGGAGTGTCTTTACACTAGATTCTCTGGTTCCCTCTGCCTACCCCGCTATATGCGGGATACAGAGTGAAATTAAAAAAAAAAGAAAGTATATTACATCTACATCGCACTAGCAGTCCGTGCTACTAAAAAGTAAGCATACTTTTTAATTTTAAGTTCAAATCTTATCACTGTTACTTAAGTTCGATGAAAATGTAAATCAATTCAAAGATTATATCGAAGCTTACTGTAAAAATATTTAAGAAAATTTATCGCGGAAGCCGTGTATTTAGATTTAATCAGGCCACAATCATATTCATTTTACTGCTATCCAAGTAACGACATTTAAATGTTCCAAATTCGGCTACCCCTTTTATTGTCACGGCACGGTCGTGCTCTATGCACCAGCGGACGCGCTTCATTTGCATACCTACTGTTAGCTTCTTATAGTTTGAATTTTCATTGGTATCTAGCTTAGGTATGTTATGAAGGTAGGTCAATTTAATTGCATCTTATTTAAAAGCCCTTATGAGAATAAATATTTTATATACTTGATGATGATGATTTATATACCTATTGAAGTGATAACTGCATATAGTAAGTGATAGATTATTACATTAATAATATTACATGACATTAGTGATTAGGCTTGTTTATTCACTCAATTCTCCCTCTAAGTCTTAATAATTTGGAGAATTCTTTATAGTTATACTAAATAATCTATTTTTATATGATCATTGAACAATACAAACTTTAAATTTGTACCTACGTATGTCACATTATTTACACATGTTTATTACTTATTAATGTGTAAGTCCTGTGACTTAGATACAATTATTGTGTACTGTGACTTAGATATATTATAGTGATGGTATTACATCAATTCATTTCATCGAGGCTTATCAAAGGTTACTTACTCTTCATTCTGCATAGCGTTGATCACAATGAGAGGAATTTAGATTAACTTTCCGAATTTTAATTATTAGAAACAACTTATTATGTTTTGAATTTAAACCTCATTATAGTAAAAATGTCGCACGTTACATATAAGAGCTAAATACTTGTAAGAGTTTGTCATAAATTCGAACGTGTTGTTATTTTATGTCCTGGTGGTGGTGCTATTTTATGTCCTGGCCCGGTGAATATACTAGTGTCCTCCCGACAGGGAGCGCGATGCTAATATGTCCCATGTGACCAGAAAAGTTGCACAATGGCACTAATACTTATAAATCTTGGATTATCACTTAAGGACTTGTATCAACTAAAATAGTTGTACTAAGTAACTAGTAAATAAAAATAACTCATGAATGCTTTAACTGGTATTAAAGATTTATTATAACTTTTGAGTATAAAGTCATATACGAGTATACATACATTAGTATATATCTAGATGATAATACCGTAAAATTAAAATTACTTTGTACTTTGAAATATACCTAATGTAATATTTTTAGGCCACAGTATAAAAGTTCCATTTTCATTTTCTCTATTCACCATAGCCAGTGTGCATGTGGTGAGACTTAATGCCATAAATTACCATCAGGAGAGCGGTAAGCAGGTTAGTAACCAATGTGTTTCGTTTACCATCTTCAAGCTTCTTATAAGATTATATTTTATTTTAATTGAGTCAAATATACCTATTTATTCTAGAATTATATATTTTTTAATTTAACAGTGTTTTTTTTTTTGGAAATGTTTCCCTTACGAAGAAATGCGGAAACGTAAAGTCGAAGGGTATGATCACTACTGCATAAATTTGTATGCAAATGAGTGGAAGAGCGAGTTCGCGGCAATAATCGGCCGGCGGCGTCATAAATAACGTTTACGATTCGACGACATCGGCGGCAACCCTTGCTGGGGAAATTAACGCGACGCGGGAGGTACCTTGTCCTGATATACTAAGGCACACTTAAGCACTATTTATGCACGATTCTAATATTAAAACGCTTAATAGCGGACGCATTACAAAAAGGTATATCTATTACAAGCTAGATTATATATAATAAAAATGGATTTAATGCATCCGTTTCAAAAACTAAGTAGGAATGTGTTGCTAAATAATCGTAGATGTTGTGAAAATATAAGTACAGTGTCGATTCCTAATAGAGACAGCAATTTTGATGATAAGGCCAGCAACAAAGGCATATCCTAAATAGAGACATTCTAATTCAATTTAGCAAAAGGGTTGTCAGCTACGCGGAATGGCAAAAAAGCGGTAAAAGTAAAGGGAGACTGGGTGAGGGAAGCTCAAAGACATGTTGGGGCGGCGACGTGTCGCATACCCGTGCGGTTTTTGGTCCCAGGGTAATTGATGCGTTCAAAATTATAAGTAAGTCTCAAACATCGTTTAGAACATTAGGATGAATAATAGAAGATTAAAATACAAATATTTCTAAATGACAAAAAATAATATATTACTTGTAAAAAAATATCGAAAATATTAAAGATAAATTAATGCAGTGGCTTTCCGTTGTTTCTTTATCGTATTTGTATAAATAAAAATTAATTGTATATCAGGTACAGATCAACAGGTATACCTAACAATAATAGCATGATAAAAATTCCAATATAATCAGGTAGTCAATATACTTAGGTATAATTATGTGGATATTGATATGTACCAAATTCTCGCAGTAAGGAAGTTATTAAATAGCATTTTGGGTGACACGAATTTCATAGCTAAGTTCGATTGCATTTTTTTTTTTTTTAAATAATAGAAAGACAGATGAGAATAGCTCTAATGAAGCTAAAAATTCATAAGCATGCTGTGTGTTGAACACTACGTAATGTAAGAAACCTAATATAAAATCAGTAGCTTAATTTTAAATTCGTGTGAAAGAAACCGCAAATGTTCCGTGACAAAACTAAAACTTAGAATCTGTCCAAATCTTTTAGGGGCATATGATTGAGACGTCAAGATTTTTGACATAAAGAAAATTAGCGAAAGAATATCGTGACCAGAAAAGTTGGGGACTTAGATCAAACACGCTAACACCAAATGGTTTTAATACTTTTTTTCTCACTACATTAGTAAGCAAAAGTCTTTGTGATTTGTGTCAATCGAACTCCTTCTAACATTTTTCTAAACAAATTGTTGTTTTATAATATATTACTAACAATGATGAGATCTTTGGCTTTTCGTGATTTTTCCTTTCAGTTTCTGACTAAAGTGTTGAAATACGCAATTAATCTTATATATGTACTCACTTTATGTCAAAAGCATTTGACATTCTGGAATGCCTATTACTTGTGAAACATTAAAAAAGATTTGGCAACATTTTATCGATAGAGTGGCATCGAGTCAAAATAACTGAACGCTAACTTTCTTAATGTAAAATCTATTTGACAGTTAGGCATAATATTAGCTTCCGGTGCCGTGTATAGGTGTAATTTCAATAAAGTGTCTACGACACAAGATTGTCGATACAATGTTGACAAGTTATACTCCGATTGTAAAAGCCATAACCATGTTTTGAAATATATAAAACTTAAAATTCTAGGCTTGCGATAAATATTTGCTTAGCTAGGTACTTTCTTCTAGGTTTCTTGGAAACAGTTAAATACGAAAAGATTTCTTGTTTACTAGAATAACCATTGTTATTTTATAAGACTGTGTATATTCAATTTAAGATTTAATTAAGTCTTTTTTACTAATGTATTCGTACCTAACTATAGAATTTAAAGATACAAGTAAAAAAATATACTTTAATATCAAATCTTTTATATTGGTACACAATTAGTTGTAATGTGTTGGCATTGTTATTGAAACCTTATGTCTTTAATATTAATTTAAGACAAATCAAATAAGTTTGGATGCTTAAGTTAGAAGCCATGTTAATTAATTTCACTCCCTAATTACAACGCAGTCATTTTTATACAGGAAAACAGCTTCACGATGTATCCTGTATATTGCAGGGTAGGCAGAGGGAACCTAGTTTAAAGACACTGCGTTTCCTACTTTCCGCCGAATTGAGGCATTGCGTAGTGAGTGGCGGAACTAAACGCCGCGTTTGCCTTGTTACCAAACTCAGGAAATGAAAATACTACTTTTTTTCATTTCCTGGAGCGGAAATCGAACCCACAACCTGTTGCGTTTACAGTCGCACGCTTGTGCCTCTGCGCCACGACAGGCATCATACAGGAAAATCATAGTGATAAATGAATTCTGTCGATTTCTTCGAACTTGAATAATATTTTACTAAAATATTTGAGACAATTCACGTTCTATAAACGATACGATCACTATTACTAGACTATTGAAGAAATGAATGGTCCAATCAGGTAACAATAAAAAACATGGAAAATATCAGCTACCCCTTTATAGTATGCAAATGGTTCGCATGCAGCAACTGCATTTGGTTATGCTGCAATTTTCATGTTAGGCTGTTTGCGATGTCGTGTGACAGTATTTGTGATTTATGTGTAAGCTTGTCAGTTACGCCGAACTGAAGCACGCAAGCACTTGCACTCAATTGGCGCATCTTATAAGTTGGCCGTATTCCCTTGCCCGATGACGTCTTTAACACGAACGGATATAAAATTATGCAATTATTAGAAATATAATATAATAATTTATTTCCGCATGTGGGATGTGGGATGAGCAGAAAGAAGTTAGTTGTATATATCAGTCCAACTCGCATGTTTTATCAAATTTAGCAATAGCAGTATTACTGGCGGATCAAATAACGCACTTTCTAAAAATGAATGAAGCACCTCCTTGGCTATAAAATATTCGAAAAATATTCTCACAAATGTAGATAACAACTATCAAAACAAGCAAAATTATTCATAAAAAAATAAATGCAAGAATGACGTCATCAGACATTATTATTATATTGTATAGATAAGGAATTTACAATGCCCTTCATATAGAGCTCAGAGTTGTCCACTTTTATCATCCTTAAATTCTCTATCATTATCTATAGAGATTTTAAAATGAAATAATTTATAGTTGAAATTAACTGAATATTGAATATTAACATTATTTATAATATCCATATTTTTATTCAATAAATTGATAACTTTAGCTATTAGTAAAATGAAAGTCCATAATACAAAAGTGTTATCATTGAGCCATACAAAATTTGGTATGTTTAATTTTAATATGGAGAAGGAGAGCATAGAGTCGATATATTTTTATAGTAATGTATGTCTATAAATATTGCACATCCTGCCATATCATTGGCATATATATTTGTGTGATGTGACATATATGTTGCTAAGACATTGTATGACTACGATATATAAATAATTTATCTTTTAAGTTTTAAGGTTAATCTTGCACTGTAAGCTGTAGCATTTTTATGTGATTTCATTCAATGAAGATTTTAATATTATTAGGTACATATTAAAGACACAATGCTTCTAAGCTGTACAGGAAATAATAAAGAATATTTTTGAGGGACACTTATGAAATAATACTTTAATGTCATACAAGTTAGATAAGTACATAGAAATGTTGATAAAATATATAGATGATGTATATGTAATAATCTTACCCTTTTCCCGCTTCTGCCAAGCTAAAGATGCACAAAGTAGGGCTAATGTTTTTCCTGTGCCAGTTGGACTCTCGACTAAACACTTACATTGTTTATCAAAAGCTCTTATTACCTAAAATCATTAAAGTTTTATAATTAAATCGAATTTTTGAATTCTTTACATTAGTTTTCAAAATATACATGCTGAATTTTGGGTATCTTCAATGCAAATTACAAATTATTTATCAATTTTTGTTATTGATATGTTATAGATACTTTATAAATAATTTAAAAGTGCTCATAGGCAGTAAAATTGTAGTGAATGATATTCAACTTACTTTAGACATTACATTTATCTGACATCTATATGGCTTAAGTGGCAGAAGTACTCTTACACCACCTATATCTCTAATATGTGGTGATGAAATGTCAGGATTAGTAGTGACTTCATCACTAACTACTGCTGGCGTTGAAAAAATTTTACTAATATGCGCCTTCCTTTGATGTTTTTCAAATTCAGGAGTTACTTCTTCAGTTTCGTTTGCTCCTGTTAAATCTATAGTTTCGTATTCTGGATTAATTGAAATAACTTCTTCATCATCAGACATGATAGCTGATTATAGGAGTACACTTCCTCACTGTTCCAAAATATAATTATAAACTAGAAATCAAATTTTCCCGCTTGTTTTAACGCAATGTTTACACCTATTATGCAATGTTTTGTACAATAATCTTGTAGCAGCTATACAATAAATTAAATATATTTTAGATTATACATTTACAGAAAATTAGATTTTTAATTTGAATGGTTAAAATATAAATATTTCATATTTTGACTTTTGATTTTTGACAGTTACTGTCAATCGAGTGCAACATGGCTCCTGTTATTGTATCAATGACAGCGAATTGACGTTCCTAAACGTTCTGAAATGCTATTCACTGTAAGGACACTGTCACTTTATAAATCAATTCGTATCAACCAATTGAAATATCATATTGTAATATTTAAAAATGAAATTACTCTATTATAAATAAGACTTTTTCTTTGATTTTGTTTTTTTTGTGTTCTTTTTCCTTGGTTTTGTTTATTACGTTTAGCAAGAATTAAAAAACATATTTTTTGAACATATATTTTTTAAGCAATTTCTTAACTTGTAGACCTGTTTATATAAAACGTTTATTTATCATAATATTTTTTTTTAGAAATTGTATTTATACATATAGGTACGATATTATTTTTTATAAGCCTCTTTTTATGATATCGCTTGCGCAAAAAACATTTTATCTTAAAGCTATGGATAGGTCTCCAGTGAATTAATGTTATTAGTTAATTCTGTTTAAAAGATGAATTTCTTTATAAAGAGAAATATAAATAAAATAATAGATTTTACAGTCAATAAATCAATAAAATTAAATAGATATATTAGAGACAACAGAGTTTGGGCTTTGTAAGATTTGTTTTGTTTGTTTATTTCCTAACTCATAAAATATATTATTTCTCATTATTTCGAAAATTTCATATTTACATATAGTTAGTACATAAAGTTTTTGATTGCCAATTGTTATGTTATTTCAAAGATGCTTAATGAAAACTTCAAATAAGTTTATTTGAATTAAAAACAAATCTAATATGTACTGATAGTTTAATTTAAGTTGCAATACAGATTGGCTAAATGTGTAGAGTAGGAAATAGTTACTATTGCAACGCTACATCCCCGCCAGAATACCGGACTATTATACGAGTGAATTGTCAAGGAAGGTTATGGCGCGTAAAATTTGGTTTATAACCCGACACCACGCCGTTTAGGCTGCGCAATTAACGTTACAATGTTTGTAGGGATCTTTATAATTTATTTATGGTTTTGAAAAACTTTTGATATTTAGATAAAGCTTAAAAATCATTTACAGTTTATCATCCTAAATCACTAAATAAGTACTTTTTAAAAATTATTTTTGAAGGTTTTTTTTTTAAATAAATTTGAAACATACTTAAAGAAACAGGCATATCTTCGTCTAGTTTTGTTTTTTAATGGCAGTTAAACAATATTATAATGTAATGTAACTCTCAAAACAAATCACAACACAAAAAAGATAAAATGTTGCCAGAAATTACAAGCATAAGTATAGTAAAAATGAAAAGCAAAACTAGGGATGACACAACACCCTACTTTTCGGTCCATTCAACAGTTTACGTTAAATATCGCGCTAACAAATTGGTGTTTCCCATAAATTATAAGTGAAGACTACGCTGTCTTGGTCCCCTAGACAAGTTTCGGAGATAAATAAATTATTTTTATGCTCTACGAATGACTAACATACGCTATATACTAGTATAATTATATTTTTTATTCATAATATTGATGACTCGATTTAGCTCTGTCTGTGTACGCTACTTGCTACAAGAAATGCGTGAAAATATAAAATATGAGAATTTAGTTAAAACAGATAGATATAATTGTCTCTTATTTAAATAAATAAAATAAACTTAAATAATAATTAATTTTGTGTAAAAATAATATGAAACTTATACTTAAGTGGGTACCGATTTCTAAATGACAAGTCAAAAGTAATTTACGATACAACTCACGGCATAATAGTGTTGTATTCACAGCACATACGATTCTTTCAAATAGATACGTCTTCAACAATTATTGCTGATTTTTATTACTTTTCCTCCACTTTATCAGCGTATGTCACTACTATCTGTTTATTCCTTATCTATTATAGACTTTATTCCATCAGAATAAGAGGTATGAATGAGACATAGTTTTGATAGGGTGATATTTGAGTTTCTAGTTAATTTGATGGGAAAACTTGTCGTATCGATCTCATTTATACAGCAACATTATCAGGGAGGGTTCGCGCGGATCCCGACCGGTCAATGAGTCTCCAAGATTGATATCGAGAGAATGAAATGTGTTTGTTGTTGTTTACCAACATTTATTCCAGTTGACAATCGATGATCCCCTAAGAAATTGTGAACTTATTCCATCAGATAGTGAATATTATACGGTTAAAGTCTCATAAACTATAAGTGATAGGAACTACTGATAAGCTTTATTAGTTTTTTTGTTATTATGATCTATTAAAGGGTGCTGTGTGTACATACAACATAGAACGAATGAATTTTAATTTGTAACATATATTAAAAAAGCTAATAATTTAATAATAATAAAAATTCTTTACTATACACACAGAAACAAAAGTAAGATTAGGCAGATAAAAAACATAAAGAACAGAACAACAAGGGTAAGAAATAAAATGCAAAAAAAAGAGATACAAAGCAAAACTTAATGTACAACAGGCAGCCTTATCGCTGAAATAGTCTAAAGACTTATATCCTATAAAAATGGATCATGTATGAATGAATAAACAATAAAAACTGTACTTACACTAGTTACTTAACAAAACTATTAGTGTGCTAAGTTGTATCACAATCGTGTATTAACATAATTGAGATTTTTCATAATTATACTTCCACAAGCACATGATTACTCATAAATAATAAAAAAACTATAATATTTACATTTGTACATTACTCTACGACTGGTATTTTCTTTAAAAATAGATAATTGGACACCCTTCTACTTAGAGATGTGTAAAACATAGTTTCTGACAAAACGAGTCCATTCAGTTTAAGCATCCGAGCGTTAAAATTTGGTTTATTCAGTCTGCAAGTCCCTTAACATTCGGAATTCGAATGTTATAATGAATAGATAAAATATTTTCTTATATAATTACATAAATATCTTTCATTCCATGAAAACAAATAAAAAATAACAACTTTAAAAAAATGCTCTTTATTAATAAGGTAAATGATCTTAATACGGCCTGGATCCTAATAAGGCCCACCCTTATAACTCCTATTATATATTTCCTCGCTGCCTTAATACTTAAAACAAAGCAGATATTGCAGAGGGTCTCCCCAGTCATACTCTTTGCTTAGGTGCCGGTCATTTTTCAGTAGTATAAATAGTAATTGTAAAAAAATAATCTCATGTTATAATTTTACAAGCATTTATAAAATAAATATTATGAACTACAAAATAAATCGTATAAAAATGATAAAAAATTTAAAAAAAAGAATTGGTCCCTTGAAACCCTGGTTAATCGACTCTACTGTACTTCTTATACCTTATTTTGAGAAAGAAAAAAGGAAAAATTACCTAATACTTACAACTTTAAAAGAATTATAAAGCTAGCCCCTACACAGATTTTATTTTCTGGATTTAAACTCATAATGTTAGTACCTAAGTGTATCTTTGAACTTCGTAGTGAGGTATACCTTTTAACTCCGGAACCAAAAGGATATTCTATGAATATGGAGTATCCATGAGATGAATGATGTCGTCTATGAAATAGAAGTTGCAGATAGAATGCAATCAATAACATTGCTCTGAAGCTACGTGCTACAGTTTTGGCTCCACTAAAGCGTGATGCCCCTTTTGATTGTTGCTTGCGACATATGTCGCAAACAGTCAATTCGTTCGAACAATAAAAACATTATAACTTACAACAAGTTTCACATTCTAATCTCAAATAAAAAATAAGTAATAATAAAATAAATACCTATTACTTATCATTTTGGATTTACATTGCATTCCGGTTGTAGGTGGTGGTGGAATTTAGTAATAAGTAACTCCGTCCTTCATTTTCTGCATAAACAAACATTTTACAACTTTATATATTGAGTTGCGGAACACAACGCTATAAATAACAAATGTTTTACTAACATGTTGGGTGTGGGTTCGAATTCCACGATTTCAACGTAGTTAATTCAAGTAGGTACATATCCACACGTCGACGGTGTATTTTATTATATTTCAAATATATACTTCATGTACTCGTATTAGATACAATAATTAATAGAATAAATTCATTTTTATAGAACACCACATTTTTATATACTTACGTCTACTAATGACTTACTTATATACTTAAAATCTATTAACTGTTGCAAAAATGTAAAAGAGAATCACTAAAATTTCCTACACATGGAAGTTTCGTGCTTTGACATATACACATACATTTCTAACAGCTACGTAATCGTTATTCGTCGCGTTATTAAGTAGTGAGAATAAGTATTTTTTTATAAATGGCATCACTTTTAATTTTTAAAATGACGACGTGCTTTAACAACAGGCAAAAAGTGGTCACAGCGAAGCAGGAATCCCATAACTTTAGTTCCTGGTAGTGTAGATGTTGTAAAGAAATTTCTGTAGATGCTCGAAGTACGGTGTTCCGGACATATTTATGGAATAAAGAATTCTACACCTGCAACGCCCCAGTAGGTTGGGAAGATGGCTATCGGAATACTTCAAAATTGAAATTAAAATTCCAATATATATGTGTTGATAATATCGTGGTGTAATAGGACTTTTTATATATAATAATCAAATAATTAAATAAGAGAACATTATCTTTTTAATATGAAATTTTCATAGAGATTTGGAATTAGAATCGATTGTTAACTAATTTACAGGTGATGACAACTGATGATAAAAAATACAAATAAAACAATATACCATATAGGACACAGGGATAATGATAAAAGTGGGTCGTTTACGAATAACCTCTAGAACTTCGCATTGTCATTAATTTCGGCAGATTAATATGTATCTATAAAATTCTGACGCTAACACTTAAAAAAATTGTCTATAAGTATGATTTACATCTTGTTATTAATTGTCCATCTCGTTTCGGTAAACCCTAATAAATATTCATCAAAATATGGACTGTTAATATGAAGCCTACCTCTATCTACATATATACTTAGATACACATATCAAATGCATAATAACCATGTAAAAGTTTAAATTTAATTTGTAAATAAGATGTTAACTTATCTTCTATAAACGTGTGCGTATAAATATTGAAACGAAGTTTAGCCCGCATTCGCGAAGTTGGCGCGAACTCTGAAGGGAGGAGTGTTTGCGCCACACTTTCCCTCTTAGACGCTTCGGAATAGGTTCACTTGGTAAAGATAGTGGTGATGATGGTGAAATTATTTACATTAATATTATTAGGTTTGTTACTTTAGTTTTTTTTTGTATATAAATGAAATAATGAGGAAATCTTTTCAAAAAATCTTGTCTTTTAAAAATTATCTTAATAACTAGTTGTTTTAGTGAAGTGCTTAATTGGTTTTCCGCATACATTCTCTAACTATAACGTCGATTTCATCTTGAAACATGTGACGCAGATGTGTGCCATATAAATTAATATAAAAGCATTATAAACTCCACTGTAAGCACGCCCTCAAAGCTCGAGGTTACCGTGTCCAAACACCATAACCATAGGAACCTGTCACTTAAATGGGTTTCCGATTGACGCCTTTGTCTTTGACCGAGGGTGACTTGAAATATAGCGTCATTTGACCATACAGAGATACACAATGACCGATAACTTTACAGCTATTCTATTTTATACGTAATTAACAATATAAGAAATCCTTCAATGAGTTGTCAGTTTAAATACCACTCCAAGAGTAATATTTGCATTTATCAAAAAGATATTTCTTTAATCAATTTACACAATCTTTAATCATTTTTCACAGTGCACGATCCGCATCTCGAAATGAAACGTACCTAAACGTGAAACTAAAACGTTTTTGGTTCTAACATGGGTGATAAGAAGACATCGGAGTGATCTTTTATTAGGTTCTTTCTGCCCAGCTCATAAAAAAGCACAATATTTGAATCAGTTTTATTAAAGTCTAGTGTCGTAGATTCACTCACTTTCCACCGAATTTATGCATTCCGTGTTGAGCGGCGGAACTCAACGCCACGTTATGCCTTGTTATCAGAGCAAGGAAATGAAAATACTAAATATAAATATTTTATTTCCTGGTGAGATTTTAACCGTCGCACACTTGTGCCTTTGCGCCGCTACAGATACTTCTGTAGTGTATTTATAAATGTTTTATATGTGTCTGCTATATTGGCCATGGCTCCTAATTCAGTTGCATAATAGTTGCGAATCTATACCTAAGACCTAAATGAACGTGTTATATAAAAATGTAATATTTAATTATAATATATAATTTTATTATGTCTTTAAAATCATTAAGGTATTTTGTTGATATTTTTTAAAAATCTTATCTTTAATTTTAAAGAAATATAAAAGAGGATTTTGTAAAATAATTATATTTATCTATATAATAAGCTCAAAAATATGGTAACATTTAATATTTAAGTCATAGTTTACTTTGTTTAATATTAAGATACAGATTTGACTAGATATTATTATCCTTTTTGATTGTAAAAGAAATATAAAAGATTATATTAGTTATAAAATAATTGTATATATATTTAATTAAAATATATAGATTTGTATAATAATTTAATATGTAATTAATTAAGTTACTTTGAAAAGATACTGATTTGACTCATTGAGAATAAGTATAAAAGGCTTAATATATAGTGTAGCCGGGGCCCCACGACAAGCGGTGTACGCAAGCTGAGGTTCGGCCTCACAGGAGGCGCCCTTGCGACACCGCACTTCTAAGCTGATGGACCTCCTCTCGAGTAGGCCAAGCCAGGGTCAGAGCTCATCAAGCTCGGCCCCTCACAAAGCCCGGTGACGCTGTAGAGGCCGCTATGGCCAACAGCATACTACACAGTCGAAAAAAAAAGAAAAAAAAAGTGCAGCCGGGATTTTTGGTCCCCTGAGATTCTACTGGTTAAGGTACGTTATCGTTGATAAATGTTTAATTGTAATTTGTTGTAATATTGTTTAAATATGGACCTTTCTGTAATATTGAAATGTACTTGTCTCTGTATTGCTAATTATAACAATAATTTGTGTTATTGTGCCGAATTATTATGTGATATTATAAGTATTGTGTACTTATTGTAAACTATATTTGAAAAGAGCAACTGTTGAGTTTCTTGCCGGCTCTTCTCAGCAGAACTGCTTTCCGAGCCGGTGGTAGATTCCGTAGGACTGACAATACATACATCTTTACCTTGATTTGACGATACAAAGTAATATCTTGAGAATATTTAATATCCTAATTGAGTTGAGAATATTTTGATATTGAAGGTAGTTTATGCTACTATATTTTTTGAATAAAAACGGTATTAACTATCTTTTTCTGTTATTATTTAACTATCCGAATATTCTATTATTATAATATTTATATAATATGCATAAATATTTGTTATTTAATAAAATATATAAGAAAAATCTAACAAACATCATACATATTAAACTGTGAAATTCAAAGTCATTTATTTCAGCGTAAATAACAAAATCAAATGTAATATCAAAACCAATCTATGATTTATTTTAATTTTTCTTTAGAAACATTAGCTTTAATATATCAAGCACGCATAACATAATGAAAGTGAAAAACTTAGTCAATCAACTTAACAAATAGCAGCCGATAAACACGTTGTAAAACAAACGAAAAAATATAGTGGTGTATCCGGACTGGGGTATTTTTTTAGGTTTTATTTTTTTTATTATTTTGCTAGATAGAGAGAAAGAGAGCCTTGTGACACATTATTCCGTTATTCTTTTTTTTAATGATGAACTCATTGGAGAAATATTCATTGTAAAAAAATATTACTCTACCATTTTTTATCATCAAAAGTTCAGCTGTATGTTTATTTTCAAGATGTATTTAGTATAGATTTGTTGTACTTATTTTTCTTATCATAATTTGTGATTACTGCCTTAAAAATGTGGGCTTTCCATTAAAACTTCATGTCCTTTTTCAATCCTAAGGGAACTTCCAAAAATGTATCGTGTCCGGGTGTCTACTAAGTAAAATGCGCTTATTGACCCCAGTTCATGACATAAGATAGTTAATTAATTAGTCATATTTAGATAATGTTATTAGTACTAGTAAAAAGAAATAATCTACGCAAGGTTTTAGTAAATTATGTAGTTTTTCAATACGAAATGAGTGTAAAGCTACCTTAACATATTCATAACATGAAAATTGTCAAAAAGACAGTTCGCGTGCGCCACCACGCTTAGTTTAATGAGATTGTGATTGTTTTTTTTGTATATCTTTTCTGAATTTCCCTAAAAAATGAGGGCTATTATTTAAAGGGGAGCCGGTAAAACATCGTAGGTGACGTATTCGTGTCTTCCTTTATTGACGCGTGCCAGTTACGCTCTTTCTAAATATATCTACAAAAAACAATCATATAATTTTAAATTATAAAGCCATGCTGCGATTACAGAAGCATAAGCTTAAGGTTGGCGGGTTTGAGTCTCAATCGAGGTACGCTTATGTTTATATTACAGGAAATTTTCCGGTCTAGTTAGGCAAAGTACGGAGTTAGGCTTAGACATGCAGCAGGTAAGGTTAGCGACACTAAATGGACGTGAAGTTGAGAATATAACGTAAAAGTAGAATAAGCTACATTGGGCTATATAACAGCAGCAGTATTGGTTTTTTATAAATTATTTTAATATTTCAAAAATTAAAACGAAACAAAGAAGTTTGCATATTTTCACATATCACATAATAAAGAACTCTTATAGTAAATTATAAAAAGAAAAAATAGCTACTATAAATATACACATTGAAAAAAAGTTGGCATCATATAAAAGCATTAGTCGTAAAATTGCATTACTCTTCGTTGAACGGAAATCGATTCATAAAATATTTCGTTTCCGAATTAAGTTGACCTATCGCCTACAGTACAATGGAGAGTTTATTGTGCTTTAATGTATGGACTCGAGGGGTGGTGGTGTCAGCTTATGGTGGTCGCTGGCCAGCAGACGGGCGATGTTCAATTGATATTAATAGCATTACAACACCTGGTCGCCGTTGACACTATTACACGCGCAGAGTTTACATGGCCATGAATTGTTTTAACTTAAGTACTTACTTAATAGTATAAAGTAGAATAGTACTTACTATTAATAAATATTTTATATATTTGAAACATAACATCATTCGGCGGAAAGTAGGGAACGGAATTGTTGAAAGAGAATGGAGTTTCTTAACACTAGGTTCTCTGGTTCCCTCTTCCTACCCCGCTATATGCGGGATACAGCGTGAAGTTAAAAAAAAAACAGAAACATAAGCGCTTAGGTTCAACAATATTAAAAACTTTCTTATACCAACTAATGAGATCACATTCCTTTGAGATATTAACACTACTCGCAACTTTGTTGGCTTGGTCTTTGTGATCCTCATATTCTATTTTCATTTCTGACTTTTGTAGATTTCTGACTCTCTTTTGTTAGATAAATTGTAAAATGTTGTCGGCTTTGCGGTGTCTGTCAGAGTAATGAAAAAGTTTTAAGTGCATATACTAGATATTGATAACATTTTAATGATAGAAAAGCTCAACATATTAGATTAACCATTTATCGAAAAATAGACAAAATATTTAAAAAAGGAAAACACACTACCAGGCGACATGTAAGACAACTTTTAGTGATTAAATTTATACTTGCAATAATAGCGTGTTAACATCTCTATCAACACCTGATGCAAAGGACAAGTTTATAAGTTTAGAGTTTATTTTTCTTTATGTGAAAAGACTCGACTGGTTGTGGGTTCAATTCCCACTCCAGGAAATGATAATAACTAATATTTAGTATTTTCATTTCGTCGCTCCAGGCGAAGCGTGGCGTGGAGTTCCGCCACTCAGCACCCAATACCTCAATTTGGCGGAAAGTGGGGAACGGATCATAAGAGAACGGAGAGTCTTTACACTGGTTTCTCAAATCATTTAGCTTTTATCAAATAGTTTTTTTTGAAACCAAGCTGAGGATGTAGCTTGGTTTCAAAAAAAAACAAACATCAAAATATTTTTTAGTTATAAGAATATTGTTGTTTGTGCTTCTATATATCAAAAAAATACATTTATTGCTACCAAATTATATCATACCAAATTTAAAACATCGTTTAAATTAAAAAAAATATGAGTGAGTGTAAAAAAATATTACAAAAGTCGAAGGTTGAACTCTTGTTGGTTGAGTCGAACGAATTATAGGTGTTTTTTAATAAATTTTAAATATTACTAAAAAATTGAAACGTATCTATAAATGCATCTTATTTCTTTTCTCTTTTCTTGACATTGTTTAATTACAGTGGTTGTGAACGATTCGATGTCACTGGCATGTTTCGTGCGATCAGTCGCAGGCGATCGAGGCATCCGACCGAAAGAGTCAATAAGGGCGAGGGGATGTTTGCGGATCGAACTAGACGCAATTATATTAAGATTACATATTTATCTCCGAAACGGACACATCGATTGAGGGTAGCTGATGGTTGGACATCATGAGAGATGTTTCCGATTTTGTATGTGCAAAAGTTAAAATTATATATCCTAGCGGCCCGATATTGCCCGATATTATTGCTGTATTTCGATATATAGATTTTTAAATTTTTCATCTGCCCACGATAAAATTTGTAAAATAATAAAAATTGATAAGTAAAAGTTTAAATTATAAATTATTAAATAGTGTTATATCACTTCGCTTTAAACTTTTAAACCCTACTACAGTTTTTTAAATGATTACAGCCTAGAGGTATCCGGGATACTCAATTAGCTATATACTAACAAAGTGACCAGACTGTTAATATTTATTAGTGATGTTCTAGTCCGGCAAGGGAATCGTTTTATTTTCTCCCTCTTCGGCCGCTGCCTTTCGCAACCTACGTATCCGACACAATGCGGTTGTACGGCTGCTCTGCCACCTTATTTTATAGAATATAAAGATGAACCAGATGAACCGATAATCTGGTCAAAAGAACGAAGCCACTGGATGCTGGGGGGCAAGACCGATCGTTGTGAAAATCCTTGAGGGAGGCCTGTATCCAACAGTGGGTGTCGGACGGCTGAAATGACGACGACGATGACGAAGTCATAAAAATGATAATGGTTGGTTATACTTCTCTTCTAAGATAACTAATTCCATAGAACATTATTTAGATCTATCTCGTAACGTTTAGCCCGCATATGGAATGGCCAGACTGATTAGGCAAACCGAAAAGAGTATAAACTTATCTTTTGCGGTCAGCAAAATAAAGAAATGTTGCGAATTTTCGGTTTTATTCTACCATAGTATACAAATATTAGAAATAGAAATAAACTTAACAAATCACTCTCTCTATTATTTCTGATAATGAAAACAGTATCAGTTGCGCAGTTTGAAAGTCACACGCGTATAGATAGCGGAGGCAACTACGTTTCTTTTATGATATGTAAAGATATTGAACTATTAAGTAGTTTTGAGAGTAGGTATTTGTAAACAAAATGTTCATCTACCTTTATTTTTGTTATTACACTATTATTAATGCCTGTCGTGGCGCAGAGGCACAAGCGCGCGACTGTACGCGACAGCTTGTGGGTTCGATTCCCACTCCAGGTAATGTAAAATTTAGTGTTTTCATTTCTTGGGTTTGGTAACAAAGCAAAGCGCGGCGTTGAGTTCCGCCACTCAACCCGCAATGCCTCAATTCGGCGGAAAGTGGGGACCGGAATTGTTGAAAGAGAATGGAGTGTCTTAACACTAGGTTCTCTGGTTCCCTCTGCCTACCCCGCTATATGCGAGATACAGCGTAAAAAAATCTATTATTAATTATTTAATGATGTAGTGTCAGTATAATGTAGCCAATTTATGGACGTATTCTATTAAATATAGGTTTGTATTAGCAGTGCATAAAAATTATTGCTCTTGGTTGAATCAAAGTTGGTTATTCACTCTAGTGAACTAGCCAACAACTGTTATACCACACTTTAAATTATGGCAGAGTTGAGAACGGAATAAATAGAGATGTTTGCCTAGATACTATTCGCCTACTTTGATAAATTCAAAACACAGAAATAATACAAAAATAATCTTTTACGTTCGTCTACAATATATATCTTTTAAATATTATCTACTTATTTGAAGAAATAAAATGTGTATTCATACTTTTTTCATACTGTAACATATAGTGTTAATGCTATACTTCATACCAGTATAATAAGGTCCGCCGTATTATCAACTCTGATAGTATTCCCTGGACACTTGCCTGATCCCCGATATTGATTCTGGGATCAGCGGCGGCGGGAGATCTTATCATTATTTTAAATGCCTTTTCCTTGCCGCTGTCGGTTTTGTTTAGCTGTGAATTTGTTTCCAATGTAATACACATGTTCGTGTGTTAAATCTTCTCACGTATATTGTATGTTTTGTTATTAGTATAGTGATTTTTACCTCTATAACACCTAAAATATAGTGAAAAGTCACTTTATTATCTGCTTAGGCGTCGTCGATTTTATAAATATGAAAGATGAGTAATAGTGAAAGAGCGGCCCTCTTTCATCAAGTTAAAGGAGTATCATTTTTTTCTCTAGATTATAAAATAAATATTAAACAAGTTGGAAGGGCGTTGGTTGATTCTTACGTAACAGGTAAATGTATTTCATCTATTTATTTAAATATTTAACTAATTTTAAAATAATCATACTAAAAATTAAGATACATACAAGAACCTTTCTATTAAAATTTAAATAAATCACCACAAAACTGCTGCAAAGAACTTCTTTAAGACTAAATGTTTCTTGTGTCAAGAAAAATTAGTAACATAAAGAAAATATTATAACAAATAGTATAATAGTAACATAAAAACGCCTATCATATATAAATTAAAGAATAACATTAGTTCAAAAGTAATAAAACAGCAATTTACAATATTTAGTGAAATGTTGTACCGTTGCGCCCGTTGTCTCACCTGATTGCGCGCGCGCAGCCGTGAAATAATGCCGCGTCGCGTCACCACGCCCGCCACATGTCATGGGAATCGATTACATTAGCGGATACATTTGAATTACCATATCGATATTTATTTCATTGTGACGATCATTTATACGATTTCGATTACAACCTTTGTGCTATGAATGGTTTTGTGATTTGATTAAAAATAATTATTGGTTGTTGAATTATGTTAAACTATACATAAAGTAATTGTTTTTCTTTTTTAAGTAGGTTATTACATTTATTACATTTCTCAAAAAAGAGTTTTTTGTTGCAATATAGTTAGACACAACTGGCTATACGCAATGGGCTCTCAAGAGAATTTTGGACTCTTGGATGCCTGGTTTTCGGTAAACAAAATTTTATAAAAAATCAAACAAAGTCCATACTTTTGTATGACCCATGTCATACGTCTGTAGTTTGTTAATAAAATATAAATCTCTGCGCAATGATTATGCGTCGAAATGCCTCTTGGACTTTTTTCAACATCTTCTTCTATCTATCTTCTGCTCTGGCTGCCTTAAATGCGGTTACAATTTACTACGTTATGTTAAAATTTTATACGTACGTTTTAAACCTGTAAATAGCAATTTTAAAAATTTCACTCAAAATTCCATGTCGCTTCTTACTATTGTACATATATAACATAAAAGTTGGTATGCTAACAGACTCAAGATCTTAAGGAAACTAGTAGAGTTGTTACGGGTAAAATACTTTATGTCGAATACATGGTAGTGTTTTAAATTAATATATGTTTCAAATACATACTATAAAAAAATATTAGCTTTATACGCTCCTTCTCCATACAAACCTATAATTAAAGTATAATTTTCGTGAAAAAGGGTTTAAACTTATTTCTTTACTTATTTGTCTCTTGTTTTGCTCAATAATAATAACAACACGTAAACATTTTGTTTGGTGGTAGGAGGTTCGTCCTCCGTCTGGCTCGCGACCACTATCATGTCAAAGACGAACCGCCAAATATCTTATGATGTGTTCCGGTTCGATGGCATGTAAGCCAGGTTTTCCCCTTTCCCACCCATCCTTTCCCCAAAATGTGGTGGTTCCGATAGCGGACTACTACATTATCCTCCCTTTCCATCTGTATCCTCTAGGTTGGCAACGCATCTAGTACATCTCTTGTGTTGTAGATGTTCATGGGCGAAGGTAACCACTTACCATCAGGCGGTCCTTCTGCTCGTTTGCCATCCGGTATCCATAAAAAAAAAAAAAAAAAATATGGACCTAAGGTCAGAAAAATTAACCGTAAATGAATGCTAGTTAAGTACTGTAGTGTACATATACGTTAATTTAAGAATGAAAAGAATTGACAATAGGAGGTTGACAAGCAAATGAATAGCACTTTCTCACCCGAGTGTGACCGAGTCAGGTGTTACAATGGCCGAGGTGTGTGATTTAATGTAATTATGTGACTCCGTTTAGTAAATAACATTGTATGGGTCATTATACCGAGTCATTATACGTAACGGATAAAAAAAAAAATTGTTTTTTCTTTATTAGTCTCATATTGCATACGAATACAGAAAGATTACACGCGAAAATTGATACCTGTTTTCTGAGCTGAAAAGATTGTGGTACTATCTATATTTATTAGACATGGGCGTTATCGTTTTTTTTGGTTGTAAGGGTTACATATCAGATATGAAGTTTTCATATCCGATATCAAATCCGTTTTTAGATATCGAGTTGCATTTCGATAGTTTTCGTAATGATTTAGTTTTCGTTACGATTTAGTTTTGATATCTCATCGTCAAGTTGTCGTTACGTTTTGTATATAGATATTTGATATCGGATATGATCATTTAGATATAGATATGATATGATATAAGAGTGAAAACCGTGTTTAGTTACGTTTTGATATATCGGTCTCATTCCTTATATTTATATTTTTCATTAAACTGAAATTAACATGATAAAATAGTAACAATAGTGGGGTAATGCCTGACTATAAACGCGTAGGTTATGGGTTCAACTTTCAATAATCTTAAAATTTGTTTTGAAATACCTAATTCGTACTGCGTTATCTATTCTATATATATAATAAAAGAGCAGAAAAGTCAATTCTGTACATGAAAAATTTTAGAAAAATATCAATTGGGTACGTTAATATACCGTTAATAGAAGCGAAAAAACCAATCAGTAGAATTTTTGTCTGTCTGTCTGTCTGTACATTTGAACGCGCATCACGCAAAAACTACTGGACAGAAATGAATGAATTTTGGCATGGTAATAGCTTAGAGTCTGGAGGTACATATAGGATAGTTTTTATCCCGATATTCGACGTAGTTTTCATGGAAACATTGAAAAACCTACATAGACAAATTACTTTATAGGTCGATAAGTACTGGACAGAAATGAATGATTTTTTGCACAGCAACAGCTTAGAGTCTGGAGGTACATATACGATAGTTTTTATCCTGTCATTCGATTTAGTTTTCATGAAAAAAACAAAAAACCTACATAGACAAGTTACTTTATATGCCGATAATTACTGGATGCAAATGAATGAATTTTGGCACAGCATCAGCTTAGAGTCTGGAGGTACATATAGGATAGTTTTATCTTGTCATTCGATTTAGTTTTCATGAAAAAAACAAAAAACCTACATAGACAAGTTACTTTATATGCCGATAATTACTAAATAGAAATTAATATTTTTTTGCGTGGGTATAGCTTAGAACCTGGAGCAACTTATAGGATGCTTTTGAATTGATAGTCAATGTAGTTTTCGTTGAAAAAATAAATAACTGACACCCTCAAATTACGTCAATTACTCGCATACTTTCTTTCTAATTACACTAAGTAATATGAATATTAGATATAAAAATATTAAAAGAAATGAAAAAGAGAACAAGAAATATACATTTATTTAATCAGAATCATATAATCGATTTTAGATATGAACGGTAATAGGTATGAACGCATAATAAGTAATATAATAATTTTATATTTGTTTTCAATATTTTCATGATTATTTAAGAGAAATTTTTAATATAGTATAATAAAAATAATTTAATTTCTTACACAATGGAATTATTATTTATTGGCAACATGATAATTTATTTTATCATTATTATGAGGGTAATAGAAACTTTTAGTTGACGGAATATATTTTGTTAAGAAAATCTTTTATGGTAATAAATTCTAATTGTAAGAAGTTAATACTGTGTTAATTTAGATATTTATGGGAAAGTGTTATCATAAAGTAAGAGACAACATGACACAGGTAACGTAAAGTAAGTTCTATTAGTAAAGATAATAACAATATCTTTACTAATAGAACTCTATTCTGATTATTAATGTAAAAGTTAAGAAACTTAAATATTTAGACGATATTTGTTACTCTAAAACTTAGGACTGTAATTTAGAAGATTTTATATGCGTGAATCGGACTTACATGCATGTAAGGCTACAGAATAATCTAATAGGAAAAAAATAAAAAACAGTCAAATTACATTGATTACAAAATTGCAAGTAACACCATTTTTTTTTTCAAATATAATTTATATTTGAGAAAATAAATTGTAACAATACCGCTACATAAAAAAAATTAGAAAGCGTATAAAAATTTTTACGTGTAAAAGATACCCGCGCCTGGTGTTGTATGCACTTAGGAATATCAAAATATTTAATAAACAGCATTCTCTCTTGCCAAATGGTTGTTCATAGAAATAATCTTAAAAAAATCTTTTTTTTCAATTTTTTTACCGAGATGCTAACAACAAAAATAAGTTATAACAAGCGTATAAAAATTTCGACATGGTTGATTAAGAACCTATGTCTTAGCGGTCAAGTGCTTGGACGAGACTGGCACTGGTCTTGCTGCGCTCAATTTTTTATACCTTTTCGAAAAATGGTTTTCTATTCCTAAGTATGTGATTAACACTTTAATAATA